>PVJL010000272.1:209222-304659 GCA_004026885.1 Lyroderma lyra
AAAAAAAAAAAAAAAAAAAAAAAAAAAAAAAAAAAAAAAAAAAAAAAAAAAAAAAAAAAAAAAAAAAAAAAAAAAAAAAAAAAAAAAAAAAAAAAAAATCCATGCATAATTTTCCTAATGTTTTAGGAAAGCTGATGAATTTGTGCTGGGCCTCATGCAAAGCCATCCTGGGCTGCATGTGGCCTGCAGGACACAGATTGGACAAGCTTGCTTTATCACATAAACAGGCAAAATCTTGAATAGAAAACAACTTTTGTTCTCCTCCTTTTCCCTGCACAGACCACAGATCTACCTCAAAGCATAGCACAGCCAGACTACAACAATGAGGCCAAAAGCCACAGGCTGAGAATAACAGGCGAGGAGGGAAGTCACTGGGCAGCTATGGGACTTGGACCTCTTAGTCCCAGATTTTCTGTTAGGTGAGGAAAACAACCCCCTAGCTTGTTTAAGCCACTCTGTGTTGGGTTTTCTGTTAGTCGCAGCCAAATACATTCCTGCCCGCTAAAATCATTAACATGACAGACCTTTCTGTTTCAAGTTATCAATGATCAACTTAACCAAAACCACCCAAGTCCTGACAGAGATAAGATTTACTGAGTGTGCTCACTGAATCCATGCCCATGAGCACAGGACTGTAACGCCCATCTCATTTCATTCTCATAGGACTCTACAAGAGGCAGAGTTAGGACCCCAAGCCAGGCCACTCTGATAGCAGTCCCTGAGCTCTTTATTGCCAAGCTATACAATCTCTGATGGATCTTTCATTTCATTATAAAGCAACCTTAACCTTAAATACTGCTTTCTGACTCAACTACAATTGCCCTAACAAGCTTTCAAATTGGAGAAAGACTTTCACTTAAAAATAAATCACCCTTCCCCCTAAAGAAAAAGGACTCATATGAATTTTTTTTTAAAAACCTGACCTTTGCTTTCCAGTGTTCTGAAATCTTTATCCATCACATGCCACAGTGCTGCTGCTGCACTAACCTGTACTAAGTACCATGTGTCTGGCACTGGACCAAACAGTTCACATGCATCAGCTCTCATTCGGTGCTCACAACATCCCCAGGAGAGGACACTATGATTGTCCCCATCTTTCAAGTGAGCAAACAGAACATGTAGCCCAGGCACAGCATTTTCTCTGAAAGTCTCCTTCTAGACAGCAGTGGATGCCAAGTTCAGAGCAACATAAAATTAGAAGGGATATGAATTGATTTGGGTGCTTATCTGTAGTAAAAATATTAGAAGGGCTTGGCTCAGGACTGACCTTTCAAAGAATGCAAATTACTCAAGGCAAGAGCAATTACAACTAATGAGGGTATAAAGCCCTCCCATCCTGAGCAAAATCTAGAATTCCACTCTCATGTTGAATATACTTTTACTCAGTATGTACTCATCTACCTTTACAAGGGACTAACATACTCAGCATAACATGAGCTACCAGGAAGGCCAATAATAATATTTGGAGAGCTGTGAATGTACATATATCATAAGAACATTTAATTCATTTTCCAATATACTTGATATTTATTTTAATATAAAAATGAGCATTTTATGAACTACATTTTATCATGAATATGGTTATTATTAATATATTCCGCATTCCCCATGTGGCCAGCACTGTGATGTTATACATACATCTTTTTTTCTTAATAGTCACAACCACCTACAGATATAGACACTATTATCAGTACCCCCTTTTAGAAATGAGTCTGCAGATGATGAATTTTCCCAGGCTTCCTATTAAAAGGTAACACTGACAATAGAATCCAAATCTAGCCCACAGCCCTCTGCTTTTAACACTAAGCTTCACAGTTATTTGATTTGATCTTATTTATTAGCCTTAATCAAGCATTAGCCAGAAAACTATATGAAGTTTAGTTCTTACTTATCTTCACTTCCAGTGCTCTCCCATTTTCATTTATTTTTGCTTCATATTTCTCCCTACTCCCCCCAAAAAATCTGAAAAACTTATCTATTCACCAAACCATAAGACAATCTTCACTCAAGTTTGCCAAATTAAAGAGATAATATAACTTCTGCTCTTACTTTCACCAATGCTGTGTGAACCTATTTTAGTGGCTAGTTCTGCCGCTGAATCCAGCAGCAGTGAGGGCTCCCGACCCCAGCCCACCCACCCCCACCTCCACCCACCCCCACCCCCACCCCTGCTCCCGGTGCCTACCACTGGGAATACGCAACATGGTTTTTAAAGTCTTCAACAGCAATATCCTAAAAGCCCACCAGATGTCAACCTCAATTCGTGAAAATAGGCCATTTCCCCACTTGTAACACTTCCTTCTCTGATGACACACAAGGGATTCAGAACTTTGAAACTATGCTTCTGAATTTTATGTGGGAATTTTTAATTGATCACACATGTTTTTCAATGTAAAAAAGAAAAGTATAACAGTAAGATGTAAAACAAACCCTCCCTACCCCCCTCAAAAAAGAAGAAAATATACAAATTCCATGTTTGCTTCCCAGAACTCTTACAAACACCAATACTGTATTTCTGATTCTTTTGGCCCATTTATTTGCCACCGTCTCCCAGACTTCCCTCTAATACCCTGCTCCTCTTTACATACTATAACTCAGACTTGATTTAAATGAATCAATAGCATTATCTCACATGAAACATAAAAATGTAAATTTTGAAGATCAGCGTTAGATAAATTTAAAACAATTTTTCTTTATTATTAAATAATTATGTCTATGGTATCCATTCCAAGGCTGGCCATACCCATCAAAAACCTAAAATTGAAGCCTTGAAAATAAATTCTCATTTATAAAACCATAGACTAATAAAATCAATCATCTTCATTTAGATTTCAACAAAAATGTTGATATTCCACATGGCTGTTCCAAAGTGGAAGGAAGGAAGGAAGGAAGGGAGGGAGGGAGGGAGGGAGGGAGGGAGGGAGGGAGGGTGGGTGGGTGGGAGGGAAAAAGGGAAGAAGAAGGGAAGGAAAAGAAGGAGGGAGAGAGGAAAACAAAGGAAGGAAGGACTTTTCCCTACATGTTCCACCTGGTAGTTTAATGTGTATCAATTCTTTGGGAATTCAATGATCATCCAAGAATGGTATTTCATTTCTTTGACCACTACTCTACTGCCCATATTTTAACCTCACTAAATTTTTGGTCCATTGCGTAGAAGAATTTCTCTACTAATAAAAATACAACCCATTAAAGATTAACTTGCCCCCAGGACACTCTCTCTGGAAGCAAATTCCAAACATTATAATCACCAATTTGGACGATGTAGACTTAAAGGCAGATAATCTTATTTACCCTGATTTAAATTGGAAAGCACAAAAGTCAAGGCAATAATGAAAAGAAAAATGGCAAATCCGAATTCACAATAATCAGAAATCCACCAGGCAAATACAGACTTCACTTACTGGGCACTTTCCACCATGTATATCTAACAATATTAGAATGTTTGTTGACTTGCCAAACTTCCTACCTTAGTCTCAATTTTATTTCTGCAATTATGAAATTGCAAAATTACTTTCTTCTCATTATTTAAGTATATATTATATGTCAGAAATTGTGAGACACTAGAAATCTTTTGAATCCATGCCATTCTATTTATTATAAATCATAAAAGCAAACTGATATGTATTAAGCTCTTAGCATTTACCAAACAGTGTGGTAAGTTTTAGCTTAATAGGCATTATCTCTTTTAATTTTCACAAGAACCTAAAGGAAAGGTAATAATACCAATCCCATTTTACAGATGGAAAAACTGAGACAAAGAGTGGCCCAGGAACTGTCCCAAGTCCCTCAGGGGTTGATTTGAACCTAGGCCCACACTTGCTATAACCACATGGTATAAGGCAACATGGCACATGATGATGGTTGGTTCATAAAACCAGTCTTCTGCCCTCAAACATGGTGGTTCTACATAATTTGGCACAGCAAGTATGTATCACAAAGTGCCATGCACACTGTGTACTGGGTTCTACTGTCAAACATATCCAAAATTTACTGTCTTGGAAGGTAAAATTCACTTATTGCAATTTTGGAAAGTTAAAGCACTATGTTCAATTATTAATGAATTCTTTGGGGTTGAAATCTAAATATTGCATTATGCATTGGTTGTTGAAGAAATGTTAACTCTGCTAAGACTTCCTGTAAAGAAAACTTTATTGCTGCAAAGCAGTATTAAACCATCTCATGCCAGCATACCATATCTACAAAGGGGGTAAGCTTCAAATTTAAAAAATGCCTCACCCATATTTAATTTAACTAAAAAAAGAAATCCACTTCTAAAGTTCAGGTGATACGTGAAGGCTCTCTGGACGCTAATGCCACTGTCATCATTTGTCTGTGTAACTATTTACAGGTTTCTGGAACCAGCTAAGATGACCCAGAAGTTCCACCTTTATCAGAAGATTCACCTTTCACATCACTTCAAATTCATGTAAGAAAACAAATTGGAAACTTGTTGAAAATGTGCTCTATCAGTTAAATGCAAACAATCTCACAATAAATACTTCTTTGCATAAATTTATAATTTGTTTTATAACCAGAAACTAGATAAAAAGAACCATAATATAAATGAAATATCTAAAATGGATTATCAAAATGCAACTGGGGCTTTAATTTCCAAATCTACATGGCAATATTCTTATATATAACTCTCCTAGAAAGTTATATAATTTAGGAAGGGGGTAAGAGAGTGGGAGAGAGAGACACGACAAGCACTAGAGATTTTTTATCAATAAAAATAAGCAACAAGGGAGACAAATTTGTAGCTCATCCAAAAACGCCTGCCAAACTCTCCTATTTCTTTCCACCAATTTATTGTTTTGGAAAACATGTTGTTCTCTCTTAAAATAACCTGCTTAAATGTTCTAAAATGCCACTGCATTTCCACAGGGAGCTAAATAGCTCCCATATTGCGATGCATTGACTGATAAAGTCAAAGTAAGTTATACATAAAGCCACAAAGAAAATGTTGGAACGCTCCAATCCTCCCTTGTTATAAGGTGACTAGCTACTGAATTAATCCACTACACACCCGTAGTGAAACTAATATCTAGTCCTCTGTTAATATTTTAAGAATGACGGTCATTCAAACTATCTTATTTGTCTGGATGAGGAAAACAAGCCACATCTGTGGCTACAGGTAGGCTAGTAATTAACATTTTTAAGGAAGGTCAAAATGACCCTGGACATTTTAGCATTCACTCTGAGAACTCCAATGCTCCCATTAAAAAACGGAATTTGTTTCCAGTCCGATATGGTTAAAGCTGTTATGCCTGGGAAAGTCCCAGAGAAACTAGGGAGTAAAAAAAAAAAAAAAAATTCCCAACCCAAGTTGTGAAAGACAGAGTCAGACACCCATAGTACAGAAAATTTTTATGACCTTAGTATATAACTCGAGATGTGTTTTATAAGCCCGTCAGGAGATGAACACACAATGTCTTCCCATCCAGTAGCACTGCCCCGACACCATCGCCACGCTTTGGCTGCTCACCCCCATCCTGGCCCCTCGTACTCCAGGGTGGAGGATGGGGGGCGGGAACTCCTGTCTTAAGCCCTGACATCTGCAGAGCGTTTCCCAATAGCGAGACAAGGCCCCTCAGCTGGAGGAAGTGGATACTGACAAGAAGAGAGTGAGACAGACAGAGAAAAAGGCAGAGCCAGAATTCAAGGCTGCCAGGGAGTGGGGATAGAGTCATGCATACCCTCTGCGACCCGACTGGATCTAGATGGCACATCCCAGGTGTCCGGACCGAAACTGGCATCTCCCGAGCACAGAACGCACCTTGGGCGCGCCGGTACAAACTCGGCCTTGAGCTTCTCTGAAGCCGGTGAAGTTAGCCCAGGGTTCCCAGTGCCTAGAGATCTGAGAGGCGTGGAAGGGTGGCGAGTCCCGCTAGGTCTCCTCTCCCTGGGTTGTCCCCCGGCTCCGCAAGGGAGGAGACCGGGGAAATAAGTGGGCTGTGGGCCGGAGTAGCTGGCGCTGAGGCGCGTGGACGGGGATGTCCGGGGAAAAGTTGAGGACTCAATCGGGGAGTCCAAGAACGCAGGGGGATGCCTACCTTGTAACATGGCCTCAAGTTTCTTCCTGTCCACGCGGAAGCGCTCCTCGCTACACTCCGGACTGTGCAGGGGCGCCCCGGCGACCAGGTCGTCCTCGGAGCCAGGCATTGGCGAGTCGGTGCTGCGCTCGCTGTTGGAGCCCGGGTCCGAATGCGCCGCCAGGTAGCCGGGCTCGCTCTGAGCGGCCATGGTCGGCGCGCGGCGCTCGGACTCCGGTTGCGGCCGCCTCTGTGCCTGAGCCGCCGCCTCCGCTCGCCGGCCGGGTTCGACTGGCTCCCCGCGCCGCGGCGCTAGCTCTTCCGCCCGCAGCCGCCGCCAACGCCACCGCCACGGAGCCCCCGGCGCATCCCAGCCCCGGGCGCCTCCCACGCTGCCCGCCGCCCCGGGTCCCAGCCCGGGTCCTGGGCCAGTGGCTGCGCCGCCTCCAGTCAGCAACACCCGCGCGGAATGAGCGCGCCGCGCGGCCCGAGCCTCCATCCGCAAGCCTCCGGCACCCCCTCCCCGCCCGCCGCCCCTGCAGCCGCGCGCTCATTGGCCCGGCCGGCCCACGGGGAGCCCCGGCGGGCGGGCGGACGCGCGGGCGGGCGGCCCCTGGCGCTTGCACACAATCGAGCACACACACTCACCACGTACGCACTACAACTTCTCTGCACTTACATGTATAGATCTTGTTCCACACACATACTTTCCGTAGTTCTTCAAACACATTCACCCAGTGCAACTACCCTCCAGAACGCACACGCAGTGTCCACACAATTTTCCTTCTACTTACATACACATAAAACACGACGCCCTAAAATTCACAGCCCCATTCGGTCCCACAAGTTTGAAACATGCGAGACAATAGAGAAGGCTTGCAGAAGAAACAGCGTGGATCTTTCTCAGACGCGGCCGTGCTCGTTGCTTACAACAAACAGCACATACAGTGCGTTCCTCCACTAACAGTTCAAACCAAGATCGTTCCTGTTCATCCCAATGAAGTGGCCAGCTGCAAAAGAGGTGGACAAGAAGCTTGCTCTTTTTTTTTTTTTTTTTTTTTTTGCGAGGACAGGGATTTTTTTTTTTTTTCTTGAATGATGTGAGGAGGGAGTCATTGTCTACGAGTATGTGATTCTCAAGGAATAATTTCAGCTGATTTTTTTTTTTTTAAGGCAGAAGAAAAGAGGCTCTGAGATTGCAGTTCTGGTTAACTGGATCCAGCTAGCGCAGGGCTGTCTTGTCAAGGACTGAGGACTCTTTTCTGATCTCAAAATCAGTGTCTCATATAAGCAGCAAATGAACCACTGATCCTATCTGCCCCCGGCCGGCCTACCCACTGCCACTCTCAAACTTAGACTTGAAGCACCAGGGAAGAAGAAATTTGCTTGCACCGGGAATGCCCTTGAAACTCTATTTGCCCAGTTCCCACTGATTCATACCCTCTCTTACATTGTGACTAAAAGCAGAAAGATTTTTTTTTTACTTTATTTTTTGAAGAGAAGATGGGATAGCAGTTTGTCACTATGCCAAAGAGTAATGTTCACTGGCCTACATTAAGGACATGCCTTACCCTTGGCATGGCCTGGTAGATAATCATGGACTATGCTTTAGGTTAATCAATATTAGTATAGGTTCAGTTGTCTAGTAAACAAAAACTGACTCTGCTGGGTACTGTGGTATAAGTGACAGATGAAGAACCCAGGACTGTGGGTGGTCACGTGACATGACAAGGGTCAGACAGTAGCAGATATTGAAGCCAAGAATCAAACCCAGGTGTGCGTATTTGATGCATAATCTTCACAAACCCCTGCCTTATTGAGCAGACTCTTCCTGCTTGGTAGCCTGCCGAAGAACTCAGAGTAATGTACAACTTAACTGCTTGATTAACCACCATATATTCCTTTTCTGAACTTATGATTGTGAAAAGCACTAATTTAAGCACCAAAAGAAGTTATCAAGGAACCATGCATCTGTGACATTTACCGTCTTTTTCTGACAACAAATATTTTATGGGAGCTTACTCTGTGCCAAGCACAGTGTTAGGCCCAAAGAATAGTGAAAAGCAAACACCAGTCCTAGAGCTTACATTATAGTGAGAAAGATAGAAGAGTGTTGACCAAAAATAAATCAGTAAGTAACTCAGAAAAATATAAACTTGCTCCAATGTTAACCATTACAAATAAGAGACTCAAAATACAAAACAAAAAAAAACCTGTATAATGTAGTAATTAGATTTAGTCAGAGGTCAGTGGAGGCTGCTCAGAGACAGGGACTCTGGAGCTGAGAACAAAAGTTTGAGAGGAAATTAACTGGGCAAGAAAGGAGAGGGAAGACCCTTCCGTGTAAAGGATCATTAGGTCATAATACCATCCCTGGAGGTAGCTGTTACAATTTACCTTGTTTTCCAGTTGAGGAAACCGAGGCACAGTAGATAAAATAACTTACCCAAGGTTGCACAACGAAGTTGTAGAATCAGGACTTAAAGTCAAGCAGTATCCCTTGAAAATTAGACTTTAAGTGCTCTATACTTCGCCAGTAAGCTGTATTGACTCTCAATAGGATCAGCATAAGCAAAGATCCTGTGGTTGAAAGAAGCAACATGTATTCCTCCATTGAAAATTTTTTAAAAGACCAGCATAGCTGGTAAAAGAAAACAAGGAATTAGATGGTGCTAGCTAAGGCAGGAGAGATACGTAAGTAGAGTATGTAAGTCCTATGTAGGCCAAGTTAACAAGTTTTTGTCTTTATCCTCAAAACAGAAGGAAGTCAGGTAGAGGCTTTAAGTAAAAGATGATGTACTAAGATTTGCATTTTTAAAAGATGACTGTGGCTATAGTACGGAGAACAGATTGAGGGACAAAGATAGAAGTAGTTAGACCAACTAAGAGATTACACAGGAAGTTTAGATAATAGATGCTGATAGCTTACCTAGAGAGGTGAAGATAAGGAGACATGAATGAATTTGAGAAGTATTTTGATGGTAAATATTACCCACTAGATTGGTGATGGAGTGGGTATGGGGTGATAGAGAGGGAAATGTCAAGAATGATTCTAGGATTCTGGCTAACATAATTGGAGCGAGATAGGTATCATTACTGAACTAGGAAACGCCAGAAGAATGACTCCACTGGAGGAAAGATGAACTTGAATTGGGCATATTGAGTTTGAAGTGCAGTTAAGACCCCTGAAATATGTTAAGTAAGCAACTGGATATTTGAGTCTAAAGTTCAAAAGAGATCTGGACTAGATCACACACATATATATGTAAACAGTCCTGCAGAAGTAATGCCCTTTTTATAAGCTGGTTATCTATTTCAAATATCTTATTACAAAATCCTAAGCATGTGATTATGTAACATAACAATATTTTAACTACTTAAAAAAGGGTATATATATATATTTGTTTGTTTATAGGTGGCAATTCTTAGCATAAGCATGGGTAGAACTGTCTGGGGAAAGAGAAGAGAATTAGAAAAAAAGAGAACCCAGGAAAGCCTTTCACAAATTCTAACAGTTGATGACAGTACAATGGTAAAGGAGTTAGAAGGCATTAAAGAAGGAAAAAAACAAAACAAAGTTTTGTCATGTAAACCCAGGAAAAAGAGTGTTTCACAAGTAAAGTATGATTATCTTTGTACAATAAGGGAGGTCAAATTTTTTGATAGAGGTCACTGGGGGTTTAGCAAGAAAGCCAGAATGGAGTGGTGTAGGATTGGATATAGCCAATGAAATGAGGAGTAAAGACAGCGATTTGGGAGAAGTGTGCCTTAGAAGGGGAGGAAAGAGCAACAGTTGAAGGATAATATGGATATAGGAAGGGCTTTTTGTTGTTTATTGATTTGATTTGCTGGTCGATTGGATGATTATCTAATGGGTAAGGTTTGAGCAGTGGAAAAACCACTGGAAATGATCCATTTGACAGAAATTAAATATATAAGAAAAAAGGAGGGAACAATATTATAAGGCTTTGAAAGCATGAACAGAATAGTCTCTAAGACACAAATAGAGGAGAAAAAGTTCATCAGAAGGTGAACATATGGGTATAAATGTAGGTATTTTGCAGATTTCATTTCTAGAAGACAAAGAAATCCCATCTGATGGCTTTTATTTTTCCCAAAACAATAATCAAAGTTATCTACTCAAAGTGTGGGGGAAGGAAAGCTGCCAGAGGTTTGAGGAAAGAAGAGAGGTTTTGTTTGTTTGTTTATAGAAGGTTTTTTTTAATGTTTCCATTGGTTTCTATTTCTTTTTTTATATATAAAAATATTTTTATTTAGACTTATTGGGGTGACCTTGGTTATCAAGAGTTACATAGGTTCCAGGTGTACAATTCTGCAGTGCATCGTCTATTTGTTGCATTATGTGTTAACCACCCAGTGTGAGTTCTTTTTCCACCAGCACATATTTGGATCCCCCTCCCTCCTCTCCCACCCTCTCCCTCTTCTCCTACCCCCTTACCCCTTACACCCAAATAACCCTTAAACTATTGTGTCCATCAGTTTTTTGTTTGTTTGTTTTTTCTTCATTGCTTTCAGTTTTATATTCTGCATATGAGTGAAATCATATTGTTCTTGGTTTCTTCAGTCTAGCTGATCTTCACTTAGCATGACGATCTCTAGGTCCAATCATTTTGTTGCAAATTGCAATATTTCATCTTTTCTATTAGCTGAGTAATACTCCATTGTGTATATGTACCACAGCTTCTTTATCCAGTCATCTATTGAAGGACAGTTTGGTTGTTTCCACGTCTTGACCACCATGAACAATGCTGCAATAAACATTGGGGTACGTAAATCTTTGCAGACTAAAATTTTCAAGTTTTTCAGGTAGACACCCAGAAGGGGGATTGGTGGGTCATGTTTATAGAAGTTTTAAAATAGCCTTTGCATCTGTAAAAGAATGAGTTGATACTGTTGAGAGTTTTGATTTTGGTGGTTGATGCTGATAGTCATAAATTTATAAGAGGATCAGCCTGATTGTCTTGACTTTCTCCACCAGTGCTGAGCTTCTTGGGCTCAGGCACAGAGAAAACGTAGGAGTCCTGCCAAATGGTTAAAACACTAGGAGCTAAAGGGAAATGAAGCAGTGCCTGATGGAAAATAATTTCCAACATAGAAGTATATACCCAGCACAACTATCAATCAAGCATGAGGACAAATTTATTCTTAATTATGAGAAGTCTGAAAAAATATTACTTCTCTTATACTCTGTCTGAGCAAGCTATTGAAAATTATATGGCACTAAAAACAAGAGAATAAATCAAGATGAAGAGAAAAGCATGGAACATGGAAAGCAAGAGATCCAGCACATGACAGGCAAACAGCTTCCTCAGGATGATGATAAAAGGAAAATAAAAATTGAAATAGATCAGAAGTTTCTAAATTGAGATTTCTTCTGGATTAAATAGAATTCTTAAAGAGTATGAACATACGCAGAGGAGATTAAGATAGCTGGTGGAGACTTTGGGGTTATATTCATGATTGTTTTCTAGAAAACTATGTTATAAAAAATAAAAACAATAACTCCAAGTATAACAAAACATGATGCAGCTTAATGTTGAAGTAGAGTATGCTACGTGGCTGAGCTGTAACTAGTGTTTATATAGTTGTAATAATGTAAAACATGAATACTGATCTAACCTAAATTATAAATATAATGAGATTAGGAATTCAAGGAGTTGGGAAATGTGCATGTGTGTTGTGGTAACTTTGGGGTGGGGCAGCGGTGAAAAAGTGAAACCTCATCTGCTTTAGGAGAATATCAATAGATAATGACTAAAACTTTTAAAAGTCAAGAGGTGGCAATATAAGCATGTTATTTGGAGATATGGAGGTAAAAATAGAATCAAGCTAAACGTGTTGAAAATGGTTGCCCGGAGAAAATGAGAAACGGTGGGAAGGCATATGGTACTTCTGTTGTTATACAAGTGTTCTAGAACAATTTGGTTCTTTAAACTGTATAAATGTATAACTTTAATTGTAGAAAAACTAACGGAGTAACACATGCTTTTAATGCCATTATTGAAATGATAAATAACAGAACCTTGAATTCATGATTTCTAAGTTTTGTAATTTTTCTACAAAAATCTAACTAGATTTGGAATAATTGATAATCTTTTTGTTTTCATAAAGCACATTTGCTTTGTTTGTCTTTATATTTGTATATCACTTAAGAAAAAATATGTTTCAATTCACTCAAAGTATAAATGTAGATCGGATGTCAGATAATCATTGTATAGTTTGGGGTTTTTTTTAATGGAGTAAAGCTCTCAAAAAGAAAAATCACTGAGAAAATTTTAAATAAGATCACATTAAATTTTCAAGTTCACAAAATATCAAAATCCATAAGAAATTTGTTTTTTAAAAAACAAGGGGTATTATCTACATTTACTTTAAAAATACATGTCCAATTTTGATTAGTGGTCATCTGATGAAAAGAGTTCCTCTGGAAACATTTTAAAGTAAATTGGATTGGTGTTCTTTTCTAGGCACTCTTAGTTTCCCTAAATTAGTTTCTTCTAAGGCAAAATACAAAAATATTGATCCTGAACTGATGTATTTTTGTAAGAGTTTCAGAAGTTTATATTAAAAATACTTTCTATTTTAACTTAAAACCTTGGCATTTCAACTATGTTAGAATAATCTCAACATATGGTCAGACAGGCAATTAAATGGCATACAAAGATCTTAGTGGGCCCCTCAGTAGCATTCCTACCTCATTATCTTTTTATAATTCATACTCCAATAATACTGAACAATCTGTAATTCCTGGTCTAGTCCTGCTCTCTCATCTAGAGCTCTGGGCTTTGCAAACAGTGGACCTCCAGCCTGGAAAGCACTCCCGTGTTGTTACTATGGCCTGCACAAACACCCAGCCACCAGCCTGATCTGGGTTCTCCTTACCTTTTGTTTCTCGTGAATGCTGGGCTTATTTCCATTAAAGCAATTATCTTTGCATTTATTATCTTTACTATCATTATAATCATCAGCATTATTATGCAAGGGCAGTCCAGAAAATAATCCAGACAACCGTCATACATTTGATGTCTGAGTACCTGAAGGCAGAAAATGTATGTATCTATTCATTGTTATCTCCAGCACAAAGCAATTGCCTGGTATAGGTTTTAAGCATGCACCTAGAAATATGCGTTTAGAAATTATTCTGTAATACAGTTTGGGGCTTATGTAACCAGAGTAACTAAGTTGAGGAGGAGCTTAAAGGAAAAGTTAATACAGAAATGCTAGAAATAAAAGCAGCTGATAGGTAGGAACTTGCTCTTCTCACTTTACAGCTGAGGAAACAGAGGCCTGGAGACGTGAGACAAATTGATTAGAGTGCCGCATTATGTAAAAATAGAGCCATCAATTTTGAATATGAAAAATTATCTGATCCAGTCCTTCTACTTCACAGTTCAAGAAATGGAGACCCAAAGACTCAAAGAAGAATGAAGTTGTGCAAATATATGCTTAAAGTTTATGAAAAAGCTGATTTTTAGCAAAGTATCCACAGAAACCATTTCTTCCACTTTAATTTTTTTTTATTTTAACTTTTCACTGAAACTTTTTGGCCAAAAGTCTACATAATATATTTTAGAGATCAGTTTGCTCTTAAGTGAACATTCTAAAATCATATAAATTTTCCCTGCAGTGTCAAGTTAAAAGAGCAGCAAAGTATTAAATATTCTATTTTAACATCTTTAGAGTTATTAATAGTTCTAGGAAAAGGCATATTTGAAATAAACATAATAAATGAAGTAGTAAAGAAAGATGAGCATACCATGTATAATATCAGTGTTTATTCAGACTAATAATGATGCCTAATGACTAATAATCTGATGGACACTCTTAATTATCTCATTTGGTTCTCATCACAATTTTATGAGATTGGTACAACTATTATCTCCTTTTTATTACTAAAAAAGAATAGGTGAGGCCTTGAGAGGATAACATGTGTGGAGCCCCACAGCGTGATACAGTTGTGGTTCAAACACAGACTTCTGACAGGTGATGCGCTTAACCATTACATCTCTGGGATAATCTGCTTACATGCAGGTAATGTAAAATGTTAGAAGTGGAAGGAAAGGAAGGCTGACTGATGCTCATAGCCCTCACATTTAAAAAAATAGAAACAGCCTTTCAAATAAACTCTAATGCAGAAAGCCCTTATGGAAAACTACTAACAGAGTTGTTCTGGTCAAAGAAGGACGGAGAATTCTCAACCTTTTCCTTTCATAATTGCAGGGTTCCAAAGGCTCAGAAAACTACTTATCTCATTCATATTCATAATCTCTCTCTCTCTTTCTCCCTCTCTCTCTCTCTCTCTGTCTCCCTCCACAACCCCCATCTCTCTCATATAGTAGAGACAAAGTGACTTGCCCAAATTCCACAGCTCCAGTCAAGTTCAAGTTTTTATTGCTTTCCCATGAGAAGAGGAGCAGCTTTGTGTTTTCTGTAAGTTGAGGGCAGAGGGTATCTAGTTGCCAGAGGACATCCTAGGATTCTCTTCCTATTTCACTAAAATAGGATTCTGATAAAATATTATTCTGAAAAGTAACATTTTTATTGGGATTTCAACAACCTAATGCTGAACAGTAACAGAGAAACATGGATCATTGAAAAGAGAATAAAATGGATCAAATGGAAGAAGTTAAGCAGCAGGCAGAAGAACAGGAGGAAATAAACTCTCCCAGTCACTTACCTGTATTCTCACATTGCCCAACACTTGACCTTACCAAAAAACGGGGGTGGGGAATGCAAGCAGTACTGTGCTGGAAGTACCACCCATGAAGATGTTTAAGACCCAGCCTCACAGCTTCAGCAATTGCCCAAGTTTCAAGGCACATGCTAATTGTGCTTTTGATCTACAGTCCCAATATTTTACCTGTTGTCCAGGATACCTGGACTAACATTCACATGCAAAGTTATTCTCATGACTTCCTGGGACTGAGGAAGATGAAATGTTTTGCAAAAGACAACAGAGTAAGCATGTACAAAACTGTACCTTCCTGCATTTTTTTTAAATGAACTGACTGACAGTCTCCTGGCAGTGTGACTTTTAGATCTAGCCAGAAAAAGAAGCCTACAAAGCCGTAAAAGCATCCAACCTTCAGGGATGTGAGAACTGGCTCTGCTTCTAACACCACACTCAGTTACAAGGTAAATTCCACCAGTGCCACTTATGTGCTAAACCTCACATCAAATGAGAAGAAAAAGATTCCAGAAATGAAGGCCAATGGTGCACTGAAAGTGAGCCTTCCTGGGAAGCTTGTGTGGCAAGAATGGTTCATAGCAGGAAAAGAGTGGGTCATCAAAGAAGGGACCAGGCCCCGAGTCTGCAGAATTGCCAGTGGGCAAATACACAGCACACACTCCACCACACCCTTAACCTCCTCTCATGGCTGCCATTACTAGTTGGTCACAGTCCTCTTCCACTCCAGCTCAGGAAACGCTTCTTAATGAGTAGTCCAAAGAGCCAAGACAAATCATTTGAAGTTGGCTCTCAAGATGGAACTTCATTGCCACGTTGGATCCAGTGCTGTGGTTACAGGATTGGAAGACAGATAGTCATTCAGTTGGACACAGGCTGTTGACCTCTTTTTTAGGGGAGGTGAGCCTAAGAGCAAAGGAGATAAATATACTACTCATCATCTGTCAGTTGTTCCCTTCAGTGCTTCTGCGTTTATATACATTGAACATGAATAGGAACCGAAGTGAATCCACTCCAAGTTATGAACGTGGTAGTGAGCTACGGCCATGCAGAACTCAGTATGTGCCTGCTCATAGCCCTGAACTGGGCATTAGGAGACC
Organism: Lyroderma lyra; assembly: GCA_004026885.1. Classification (NCBI taxonomy): domain Eukaryota; kingdom Metazoa; phylum Chordata; class Mammalia; order Chiroptera; family Megadermatidae; genus Lyroderma; species Lyroderma lyra. The sequence goes on from PVJL010000272.1 coordinate 225,062, forward strand.
CATTTTTACACTAATTTTGTAACTTTAGGCAAGTCTCTTAATTTTGCTGGGCCTAATTTCCTCATCCATAAAAATCAGAAACAGGTTGATATGAACTATAGGAATTTTCAGGTTCCTTCTACTTTAGGCCATTTCCATGACCTAAAGAAAGTGCTCACTTATTACTCCATTCAGCAACAAGCCATTTCTAGTTAGAAAAGGAGCTTTCAAAGAAGAATAAATAAAACCAAAAACTGGAAGACTGTCAAATTCAATGTGGTGGAAATAGCTTGTAAAGGTATAGGCTAGTCAAAGTCAGTGTCACACAGATGTTGCCCCTGGGTACCAGGCCAACTGGGACACTTATTATGGTTACAACCCGTGAATTAATTATATGTGATCTTGCTATGTAACAAATTACCCTAAAATTAACAATTTAAAACAACAAACATTAGCTGTGGATTTCTGTGGGTCAGGAATCCAAGTATAACTTAGCTGGATGCCTCTGGCTCAAACTCTCTCATAAGGCTATAATCAATGTATCAGCTGGGGTTGCAGTCTCATTCAAAGGCTCATCTGAGGGATGACCCACTTTGAAGTCATTCACGTGGCTGTTAGCAGGATCCAGTTCTTCACAGGCTGTTGGCCTGAGGACCTCAGTTCCTTGATAGCTGTTAGCTGGAAGCGTCCCTCACTTTCTTTGGTGTAGGCCTCTCCTAGGGCAACACACAGCAGGGCAGCTGGCTTCCATCAGAATGAGCAAGAAAAAAGGCAAGATAGATTGAGTGCCTAAGCTACAATCTTTTTTGTGGGCTAATCTCAGAAGTGACATACCATCATAGTGTCCATACTCTATTCATAAGAGGCAAGTCACTTGGTCCAGCCCACACTTAAGAAGAAGATACTGCACAAGGATATAAACTCCAGGCAGGAGGCAGGGATCTTTAGTGCCATCTTAGAAGCTGCCTACCCCAACCTGGGACCAAATATTTTATCTCTCCATACCTCAGTTATCCTTTATTTAAAATGGGCATAACAGCCAAAGGTTATTATAAAGATCAGTGAACATGTTATAAAGCATTTAACTTATTCAGTACTTGGACTGTAGTAAACACTCAATAATAATGGATATTATTTTTAATAATTGTCCTGTGCATAACTAGAGGAATTGAGCGATCTACTTGAGAGAAATCATAGTCATATACCTGAAAAAGATAAAGAAAGATTGAGATGGGATTACCAGTGTATTGTGTGAAACTCCCTGAATTCTAAAGCACTCTGGACCCAAGGAATTCTTACAACTAAAAACCAAAGCTCTCTTTCAAGTCAAATTCCTATATTGAGGAAAAATTTCTGAAATAAGTTCAAATTAAAAGGACAGAGAAATAGGGGCAAAGGAAAGAGAAGACCAGACACAAGTAGAAGGAAATAGAGGAGGCAAATTTTATAAGTATGGGGTCATACATTTTTATGTCTTTGCTAAAGAAACCTACTTTCACTTAAAAATGTGCAACAGAAATGGACAGAGGTCGAATTATGAGGCAAAAAAAGGTATGAGAAGTTGAATAATATAGGAAATACTCCAAGAGATATGAAAACATGTCAGGAAGACTTACTCTCCAAAGAGTTGAGAACTGTAACTTAAAATTTCAAAATATACAAAAAGAAGTGTTTTGAATAATAGAAGCTATAAAGGAATAAATAAATCAGAATTTTAAAAAAACTGATATGAATGGGGAAAAGGAGATTTTTAAAAGAGAATAAAGAACTCAGGAAGAAATTAAAATAAATAAGATTAAATTAAGACTAAGTTAGAAGAAACTAAAGAGCATACAAACACAATGGATCACATCCAAAGAGAAATAAAAAATGGAAGTAGAAGAATATTTTAAGTCAAAATAAATGAAGAAAAATACTTTTTAAAGAGACTTGATAGAAAGAGACATCTAGAGCACGGAGAGAGAGACTTCTACATAATGGAAATCTCTGAAGAAGAAAACCAGAGGGATGGGGCCAAACACTAAAATGTATAATTTAAGAAAACTTTCATAAAATAAGAAATGACATAAACCTACATATTTAAATAAAATTTCCTGAACCTAGGAAAATCCACCCTAGAATAGCCAACCCTGAGACATAGTCTAATAAAAGTTTAGATTTTTATTAAAAAGGAAAACATTCTTTGGACTACCAGGAAGAAAGACCAAGCTATTTATAAGGAAAAATAATAAGATTGTCATTAGATTTGTCATTATCCACACTTTATAACACAAAACAAAGAAATCACATGAAGTATTCAAGAAGAGAAAAATTCAGGTATTCAAGAAAAAAAAAAGAGAAATTTCATATTAATAATTTCATTTATTATGTTCCCCGGTGGTATAGTGGCTAGGCTACAGCGCTCTCATCGAGGTGGCCTGGGTTCGATTCCCAGCCAGGGAACTACCTCCCACTCCCACCGCCACCCCCCAAAAAAGAATTTTATATCCAGCTAAACTTGGCTCCTACCATCAAAAGGCTACAGATAAACGTTATGAATATACGTAGGAACTATTGCTCCCACAAACCCTTCTTACAGCATCTTCTAAAGAACCTACTGTAAGCTCTCAGCACACAAAATGATTGGGGAGATACCACCTAGCAAACTGAAACTAAAGGATTGTTATACAGGAGACAGCGTAGTACGTAGTGTCTCCACCTGCTGACAATGCAGATACGGCGCAACGGAAGGAAAGGAAGAAGGCTCGCATGCCCGTTCGGGGCCGACCTGGGGCCTCTTCTGTGAATCAGCCGCTGAGGATCCCCCGGCGCTCGCCATGGCAGCGAGAAGCCCAAGGAGTCCAGACTGAGAACAACGACCATATTAATTTGAAGGTGGCGGGGCAGGATGGTCCTGCGGTGCCGTTTAAGAGGCACACACCACTTAGGAAACAGTGAAAGCCTATTGCAAACGACAAGGTTTGTCAGGAGGCAGATCAGGTCCCGATTGGCCGGGCCGCCTATCCGTTGCGCAGTGGGAAACGGAGGCTGAAGGTACGATTGGTGGTTCCAGCAGACGGGCGGGGTCTGCTGACAAGGGAGCTTGCTGCTTTAGGCCTGAGCTTTGTTCTCCAGACCAAGAAGACATTCTCAGTTAGAAATCGGCAATTTGGTTCCACCACATCCTGCCGACTACAGTTTAGTTTTCTCTGTTCTTTCATCTTCCCCTCCCCCATTCCTGTATTGTACATAAGGTAAGTGATGGATGTGCACAAGCATTTGCTTTTTTTTTTTTAACTAAATGGTCAATGATATGTTTTGATTGACATCAAATGGAGATGGAATGGGGAAAAAATACTGGTTCTGTGAAAATACCCTCTTTTCTCCATTAGTGGCATGCTCATTCAGCTCTTATATTTATATTTCAGTAAGTTATTTTGCTCTCACTGTGTAACAACAACAACAAAAATAACAGCATAAAAATCATTGCATACCTTATTCGATTGGAGAATTTTAATGTTTTTCATTTATCATTGTAAAACCAAGGACAATTTTGTAACTTTTTTGTATGTAGCTGTTACATGTAGGGCAATCTGTCTTTAAGTAGGGATAAATTATTCGAAAAGAAATGAATTCTCGATCATTTTCCCTTCAAGTCAAGCGTCTTGTTTAAATAAAATTCTTGTTTTAAAAAAAAAAGAAAGGAAGAAGATTTAGGAGAGTATACGCAAAATAGCAAAACCCAAAAAGAGAGAAAAGAAAGGGAACGAGACCATATACAATCATCACACTCATACTTAAATTAGGAAAGAAGTTTCTTCAGCAGACGACTGTGACAAGAATGTGTTTAAGAGTTGTCCCAAGCCTTTTGCCGTTCAATGGCTCTATATTCTGTATTATGAAGAAGAAATTTTAATATGAAAATTTTCCGAATTTCAATAGTCTCTTCTCTAAAGTGTAGCCCAAGGCCACCTATATTAGAATCACTTGAAGTGCTTCTTAAAAATGCAAATTTATGGGACTCTTCCCAAACCAACTGCATTTGAACCTCACAGTGGGAGATGGAGGGAGAATGCTTGAGAATCAGCATAGTAACATGTTCTCCAGGAGACCCAAAAGTCATCTGAAAATCACTATTCTAAATTCTTATTCCAACAAGGCATAATCCCTACATCCAAGTGTAATCCCTTTCTCTGAAGTCAGGTCTTGGGTCTTGAGTTCAACTGACAATGGGATATAGTCAGTACCTGTAATGTGTCTTTCAATGAAATCATGAAGTATCCAACTATCATCATATTCCTTTTTAAATAAAAACCAACAATTAAAAAAACAAACAACAACAACAAAACTTTGCTCTTCCTGGAAGTATTTTTCTCTTCCTGAATTCTTTCTTCTTCTTCTGGACCTGATACTACTGTAGTTTTGTTCTTACTCGTCCATAATTCAGTATCTCTGACATGTCCACATATCATATCTGATCCACGAAAAGGAGTGGGGTGGTAGAAAGAAAAAGAAGTGATGGGGGCTATTTACCCATGTTTACTGTCTACTTGATTGATATATTCTCAGTTGTAAGGCTCAGAAGTCACTTCCTCAGTGGAGACTTCCCCAACAAAGGCAGAGCTTGTCTTCACTGCACTGTGTACCTGGATTGATCATGTTATATTTGACCTACCCACCTTCATCTATGAGATCAGAAGTCCCTTATGAGCAGGGTCTATCTCTTTTTCTTTATATCCCCAGCACTTAACAAACTGGAGGCACTAAATAAAGTGAGGGAATTAATGTTCTACTTTCCAACAAAAGTGAATAAAAAGTGAAAAAGCTAAAACAACCAGGAGTTCTGCTCAAGCACAAAATAAGTGGTATGATTTCTTTCTTGCTTTTTTTCTCAAGTAATTGGCTGTTATGATACATAGACATGGTTTTTACATGATGGTTTTCATGGACTTCAAAAGGAGAGCCACTTCAATGAAGGAATTAAATAACAGAAGTAGAAAAAGAGGATAATCCTTGATATATGGTGCCTATTCACACTTTATAGACATATATACTACCAGCTTAATGCTGATTCTAAATACCGCTGGTAGAATGCAAAGTTGGGATAAATGTTCAAATTCTCAAGTCAAATAATGCAACATTTCCCCCAATTTATGTTTTAAAACTGATAAATTAATTTTTTCAATTTTAGGTTTTTCTATCAACAATACTTTTAAAATAATTTTAGAAACTACTGCTATTGGTTTATTGACAAATCAATTGGATTTACATACCAAGCATAGATTAATAGAGACCTCATTTACCATGAACGTATGATTACTTACTTACACAACTTGTCTTTTTCATAGGATTCTTTGCTTGTGGTTATGAATTAATAAATTCATCAGCAGAGAAATGTTCAGATCTCCTCCTTTAGCACCCTGTGACTACAAAATGGGTATCATATTGATAACCAAGCACTCCAGCGTTAAATTAAGCTATTGCCTCTCAGCTACAAACACACCCTTTTATAATCTTCTCTGTGAAGCTAGCACTGGGGCTCTGCAAATGCCATTTCTCTTATGGGAGCACTTTTTGTTAGACACTGCCAAAGGAAGCAATACCGGGAGACAAGAAGGATGAAGGAGGAAGAGGGATCTGATCCTTCCCTTACACCCCCCTTCCTACCATCACTGCCCCAGCAATGTCCTTTTGCCCCCACAAAAAAATGTAGTTCCAGTTTGGAGCTAGTTCCCTCACTGCTAGAACCAGCCTCATCATCAGAGGTACAAGAGCAGGGGGTGACACCCCCTCTTTGGAGGTCTTATCCCTAGTTGCTTAGGGCCTGAGCTTGCAGTTTTTGCAATTAACTCTTCCCTCCATTCCCTCAGCTATGGGGGTCACAGTTGCTCCCTACAAGTATTTATCTGTATCACCTTAATGTCCCCTTTTTGCCTAAGAGCAATACTGTTTAATCAAGTTCCTGTATTAAATTCTCTGTTAAAAATAACTAGTGCATTTTTGGTTTTCTTGACTGGGTCCTGATGCCTTGTTTGCTTGTGGTTGTGAACATATAATTCAAACATAAGGAAATAAGGATATCTGGTCTCCTGTCAGCAGACTGTGACTGCAAACGGAGGTCACATTTATATTTAACCAAGCACTTCCTCACCTGATGAAGCAGGAGCTTAGTCCCACCTCAAATCATTCCTCAAAGACGACATTACACATTGTCTCACAATCCATTATGAGACATCCACAGTGTAATGTTCCAGCTCCCAAGTATTGATGTCAAATGCACCTAAAAATGCTTTGAAGATGCCTCCTTGCTAATGCCTATGCCAAGTGAATGCTCACTGGATGCCTCCAAAGCCATCAATTCCCCTTGCTAGGTCCTACACAGCAATAGAAAATGCCAAAACTTCCAGAGTGATCTGGAAAATTGTCTTCAAGTATACTATAGAGGTTACGTTGCAAAAGCAGCTTTCCGAACAATATTTACGGTATTATATTATAAATACATGCTCTTTTTAAAAATCTTGATTATAAAATTGGGGGGGAGTGAGAAGTTGGATGTATATGCGTAAGTAGTATAGTTAACAGTTAACAGTGATTATTGTCTCTGGGTGAATAAGCTTGAAAATTTTTTTGTTCATTTGTGTTTTCTATTTTATCTTCCAAGAAAATATAAATTACCTTCAATTTAGAAAGTTAAACATATGTATATATTGAATCCCAGATGATCAGACATTTTTCAAAATTATGATAATTATTAATCTTCCTACCAAAGAGAATTATAGCTTTCTTCTGAGAAGTAAAAGAATAAAAACCTCTAGATATCAATGTCATAATTCATGAAGCATAATTCAACCAGCTCCGCATTCTGTTTTAAAATTTGTACAAAGGTCAGCTTTAAATTGCTTGGTATTTAAAGTCCTGAAAATAGTATCCCAAAGTACAGTTCATTTATTTTGTTAAACGTGTAACTACACTGTTTCATGGTTTGTAAATATATGATACTGACACTTGTACCTCAATTTTTTTAAATAAAGAGTTTGTATGTATCTGTAAAGATCATAAAACTGAAAGTAAAAGAAACTGCTTTTTGAAAATCAGCTAAATTCATTTGTCTGGGAAGCTGTTTACCCAATACATGATTTCTGGCCTGGTTCACCCATTTTTCTGTTTTTGGCATCAATGGAACCCTTTATTTATCTATACCATATAATTACAAACATTTCTAGCCAGCAACACATATTATTTGTACCAAGGGAAAATAGGTACCTTGGTTTTTGTGTCATAAATGCAATGAGGTTTTTTGTTACATTTAAAAGATTTTACCCAAAACATTCATCTTTTTTTTCCTTAGAATTGATACTGTTGCTAAGCATTAATTTAAGGGTTACAGAATTTAAGGCATTATCTACCTCTGAAATTTATTTTCTATTTGCCTTTTGATGATGAAATAAATATATTTGTAAGCACCCTACTTTAAAATAAGCCATTGTTTGGAAATAAAAATCTGTAAGAGGTAAATTGGAGGAGAGGGGGCTGATTATTGAATTTAGAAGAGATACCTGCATGTCATGAGCTTCTTGACAGAGATGAGGGTGAGGATGTTGATAACTTGAAAAACAGGAAAAGGGGGAAATATTTAAACCTTAAGTGTTAAACATCTATAGAAAAGTAAAAAGGTATCTGAAATTATAAATGTATGAAAAGGCAATATGATACATATTTTGTTTACAAAAAATAGTGTATGGAACAATTTTTAAGAAAATGAATGATATAGTATGAAAATCAACATTCATTCATAGTGGAAACTTTATTAACATATTGAACATATTAAATGGCTGCCCTGTTTCAAGGCACTTTGTAAAATAGTCACTGATGGAGCTATGGCTTAGCCAGCCTTAATATACAAAAATCAGGAATCTATTAACATCATACAAAAGAAATGTATGAAGCCATTTAATGTCGTTGGTGGCATAGTAATACCAGCATTTTATGGTTCTTAGGCCAAGCTAATACGGGGCGGGGGGGGGGGGGGGGAGTGTAGATGGGCCCAGGAGGGTCTGCTGGGGTAGTCATGATCCATGAGTCATCTTTTGTTTTCCCAGAGACACTTCAAATGTCAGAAGAGTATCTCCAAGTGTGCAGTACAGTGAATAGCATGGAATTTTTACTATGCCACTGAACGTTCATATTCAGAAACTATCCCATTTCTAAATGCTCCAATCTATCTGTAATTTGGCAGAGAGAACTTACACCAACAATAAAGGAAAACTTGAAATCACTGAGATTAAAAACAACAACAACAACATTACCACTGCATGTGAAAATAATGAGCTAAAAACCCAAGTGATCATTAAAGTACAATGTTTATTTCTTAACTAAATAGTATTTGTATCTATCTTAAGTTGGCTTTAATGTAATTAATAAGAAACATTTATTGATAGCTTGCAGTGTGCCCTTCACTCTTCTAAGTGTTTTATGTTGATTACCTGATTTATTGCTCACAACCACCTTCGGAAATAGGTTCTTTTCTCATGACCCCCATATAGATGATAAATCTGAAACACAGAAAGAGAAAGCAATTTAACTAGCCACACACAGCTAAGAAGCGTTCAAGCTAACTAGTCACTAATCAATGCAGCCTCAATGGTGTGAATGCTCTGTTTTTCCAATCCATGAATGCTTTGAAGGTTAGCTTTAAAGGTTAACTATTAAAAAAAAAAACCCACTTGATTCAAGGTTTTCTTCTGGAACATTAACAGATTCCATCTGCCAGATCTCCAGTTGATGAGTTTCTATATATAGGCCTTACCTTATTGTACCTCTCACATAGTTTGAAAAGTTTACTCTTCTAAGCAAGTACAAAAGTAGCTATTTTCAGGACTGATTTGAGAAGAATTTTTTTTCCATAAGCTCCTTTTTTAGCAGATCCTGGGACTCTCCAAATAGAATAAAAATAGTAAAGTTCAAGCCCAGTTGGGTAATTGAAGCTAGAAGCATGCATAATAGAGGATAGTTTAGCTTTTCCTCTTTGTACACCTAAAAAACATCTGAAAAGATTTAACTTTCTCAAAAAAAAAAAAAAAAGTGCTCACCTTTGGGCTGAAACCAAGTAGAAAGAACTTAAGTTCCAAAGGAAGCATTTTTTAAAATTCTGAGTGAATTAGACGAGGCAACTGCCTGGAACATTTTTGCATACAAAGCTGTTTAGCGCCCTCACACGCGCTTGTGTTGACTTCTTGTTCAGTCCGCGCTGATAGTTATTATTCTATAAAATAAATGTTTGCTTCTCAGGGCTATAAATCCTGAGACCACCTCAGAATCGTTAATGAACTTCATCTCTTATAACAGAGATATACAGCCTCCTTTTCCTTTTGGTGCAGGATTTAAGGGGTGGTAGAAAAAAAAGATATTGGAATATTCTCCTATCTTCCAACCCAGCCCCATATCTAGTGACAACTTTATTATATCCTCTATGGAAAGTAACTGATGCCCTGCTAGCAACATATGCCGTGCTTCCTTGGTTTTAAAATCTCACCAGTATCATAAGACTTGGCTGTGGGGAAGAAAAAGAAGAAATACTGCACCATAAATTATTAAATGAACACATTGATTGTTAGGCATGATTAGATATCAGTTACATTAAATTATGTTACAAAATGGTATGCCTTAGAATGGAAGAGACTTGAGTATTTATTGAATTAAATTGAAATAATACTATATTATTGTTATAGTAGCTCTCCAAAGAATGAGAACTACAAGATATGAAGCCCCACTTTTTCTCTTAAATTATATCAAATGGCAGCCATGCATGCCACAGCTTTTTCTAAGAGAATCTACTCCCTCCCCTGGGCCCCAGTGCGTCCCTACTCACAGTTAATTGGAGGATGGGTGGACCTTTGACACATGGGGCCATCAGCTTTTCCTAGCCTGGGATTTGAAATCAGGACACAACCGGCTCCGTTAGCTGAAGAAGCCAAGTTTCACAGACAGTACAATCCAGATCAGTGTCAAGCTCCTGGCCAAAGTCATCACATGTAAGTCAAAGCTATGGGACAGCCGTGAGAGCCAGTGTGCAGAGAGAAGCACAAGAACGCAGCCATGCTGCCTTTGAAAGGGAGGACCACAGTCTCAGTTCACACCCAGGTTTTCACTTTCATTAGCTGTTCAACTCAGCTCTTATTCTTCGTCTGTTGCCCTTTGTCAGTTTTAGCCCTAAAACCAACTTTTTTCTAAAATAACTTGACTAGAGTTTTCTTTTAAACAAAATCGTCCCATTTTCCATTCTTAAGCCATTGTCTGTGGCCCTTCTGACAGCCACCATGTAAGGTACAGGAATACAAGTGACATAGCTAGATCCAAACAACCAAGCAAAGTTTAACGACTTGTCCAAGCTCTCAGCATCTCGGCCAGAGCTGGGTACGAAGCCAGGTTCTCTTTACCACCCAGCGAAGTGAAATCTGGTCTCTTTCTGCATGCTTCTGGCCGTTCACTTGGAAGTAAATATAGCCTGTTCCCAAATTATCTTCCCAAAGTTTGTCAGTACACATTTTCTTACAGAAATAATATTTTTCATGGAGGCTGAATTTCAAGATTCAGCCTGCTTTAACTATCATGAATCTGAAACCCACTCTGTTTATTAAGAAAATAGTGCAATACAATACTATAGTAATGATAGTTATTAAACAAAACAGTAAATTGAATAAGAAGTCTATGTTATGTATTTTGAATGTTTGGTTTGAGGAAGAACAGATTTTATTGGAGGTTTTGTGCTCATTCCTAAGAGCAGATCTAGGTATTTTCAAAGGGTTTTTAGAGTTTCAGGAAACCAGCTTGTGTCCATTATGCCTAACTATACTCCAAAAGTTAATATCATCAGAAAAAAATACAAAAACCCTAAACCAATAAGCCCAAAACAGTTATCAGTGGTTGCCTCTTGTGGGTAAGGTTATATAAGACTCTCTCTTTCTCCTTCATACACTTTTTTGATGTTTAAACTTCTTAAGCCATGATGTATTACTTCTGTAATCTGTATAAAAGCTGTAAAAAATACAAAAAAACCTTTTCCTGGGTGCTATTGTCTTATCACAGTGTCCTGTACTTAGGGTTTATAATCCAAGTCATGTTTTGATTCACAAACAGGAGTACACTTCACACACAGGAGTGGAAAGAGGGGAGAGAAAGGATCTGAGCTGTGAGAGATGTGTCTGAGGGGGAAATATCTGAGCTGTAGAAAGGAAGGAGGTCCGAGTAGGAAATAAAAAGCTGCTCTGCCTTCTGTGTCCTGGGATGGGTTTCTTGCAGAGAGGCGTTAGATGGGCGTGGCTTTCAGGAAGGCGAGGTAGAATCAGTGGACACCGATGGGGATTGTCACACAGTGGGCCTTCAGAACCCGTGCAAATGCCTATGCAGACAGCAGTGTCAGCTTTAAATGAAGACGAGGGAGGAGAGTATAAGGCTGGAAGACACTTCTCCTGCCTCCCCATCAATGTTTCCCACAAACTGACTTCACTGAACTCCTTTCAGTATAAGAAGGATCATCACACTCTGTAAAAATAAGTTGAAGTGACAAATGCAAACACTCTTGACAGAATAACAACCTGAAAATGACACCATTAGCAGTAATTAATACTAAAACCTATCAACTTACAGAGAACAAATTTGTTATAAAGGTGAAAGAATTGAAATACAACGCTTAACAGAGGAGAAGAGGAACTACCACAAGAAAATAACAAAAGATGCCTATCTTCTACTGAATAATTGTTACGTGTGTAGCATCATGAAGTGAGAAGACTGTGTGCATTATGACATTTCATCTTCTCAATATCCCTATGTGAGATGAGCAAACTGTGGTTCAAGATTCCCAAGGTCACGTGCCTTTAAACGGCAGTTCCAAGGACCAAAGAAGAGAGTGGAGACGGGATCTGAAGACACTATTCAGCTGTGCCCCAGTTTGACCTGAGGATGGTCAAGATCTCATGTAATTAGGAAAGGGACACCTGTAGGGGAGGGAAGTTACAATATCAATCCTGGTAAGTGGGCTAAAAATGAGGTGGAACAATTTTAGGGCCTTCAGGAGGGCAAACTGTGACCATTCTGTCTCACTCATGCCCACTGTAACCCACGTTTACACTGAAGTCACAGTGACACTGACTCATTCCCACAAGTGATAGGAAAGGACACAGGACAACACATGTCTCTTCTGCGGCCAGGAAAGCAAGAGGCACCCTCCCCATTCAAAGGGATGACTAAATTCACTACCTTATCATACCTCACAGCCACTTAAAATGAAAAGGTAGATAGATAGATAGATAGATAGACAGACAGACAGACAAGGGAGGGAGGGGAGGAGGGAGAGATGAACGGAGGAAGGGAGAGAGGAAAAGGTGTCAGGTCAACAAAACTGAACCACTGTAACACCGTCCCAGGTCACAGTGTCTCCACTCTACCCCCCATTCTGTGGCTTGGAGTTACCAAGTGGTACTTTTTCTCAGGCCACAGTCCTCATCACTCCTGGGTCTCCCAGCTCAAACAGATCGTATGGCTTGGGGCTCCTAACTTACTGTAATTTATAAGTCATTTTTGGGAACACATTGGTATGTTCTAAATGGTCATCCAGATAAACTGATCCCTAAACACATGTGATGGGCAAAAGTCACCTAACACTGCAGGCCCAATTGCTCACCAGTAGAATGAAGACATTGGCTTCAGCGATCAATAACATCCTTCCTAAATAAGTAAATAAATAAAGCGACTATTGATGTACATGGAATTTTTCAGACACTTTCTGTAATGAGACAGTATTTTCTCTCTCTCTCACACACACACACACACACACACACACACACAAGTTGAAGATACCATAAGATGCACCATTTCTTCACGTATCACTAACAAAGAAAAAAGGCAAAAACGTTTCCAGGTAAACCATGACATGCCATTGATCATACGATACATCCCAGTTCCAGAGATGTTAAACTGCAAAACAAGTTGGATCCTAGAACCAATGCCATTCAGTGCTGGGGGTGTTGGGAGACTCTCACTTCTGCTAAACCCGGACACGTTATTGGCACTTCCTACAACATACCTGACTACTCCTTCGCATAGGGCACAGTTCCTTCTCACTTCTCCTAGTTATATCCCCCTTTCTATCCATCAGTGGCTCTTCATAACCTCACTCCAGGCCCCCCAAAGCCTCAAGCTCCACATGTTTCCCAAAAGTATCCAAAACTTCCCTGAAGTATCTCTTACTCCTTACCATGATAATTTTGACTTTTCTAGCTCCCCTAGCCCTTTGAAAATAATTTGGTTCTATTCTCATTCTCTCAGGTCTTGCTTGCTAAATGACTGGAATAAAATTTATGATGTAATTACAGCTAGAGTTTTCATAGTGGGCAGAAAAATTTACAGATGTCAGAGTTTCATTTCAACGTAAGCTTCCTTACAAAAGAAACCAACGTGTGTTTATGGAGGAATAAAGAAGGTGGTGTACGGAAGAGTTTTGTCCCCTTCCACTCATACTGCTTTGATCACTATTTATTACCTCAAATACATAAGTCTGGGTGGCCCCCCTGCCTTCTTACCCCAGGGGCTCCCAAAAGTCTGAGGACAAACCTCACTTTTGTTTATCTCCTACAGGAATGCAGAAGCAAAGTCTTAGAAATAAAGTAAAACTAGGCAGCTACTCTGAGCACCACAAAGGCACCGTGGGATCCTCCTCCTCTTTCCCCACCTCTCCGTAATCATCAGCACCATCCTCTTCCCTCCTTGATTTGGCTCCTAAGAATATTCTCAGAATGAAAGTAACTCCCTTGCTCCAGGATCTGTATGGGAACTCAATACCTACACTAATCACACTTCAGGCTGTACCCTAATTTTGGACCCTTATTTATTTTTATTTCTATTTTAACTTGTTGTCGTAGATATCATTTGGAGAGGCATTACCTTTTTTAAAAACAAGAATGGCATTTATTAATGAGCCCTTCACACCTTTTTCTCACTTCCCTCCACTGAGAAAGCCCTTTCATTGGTACCTGAACGCTTTGTGGATAGGAACAAAATTTGATAAGATTTCTCTGGTGGGCAATGTGGCAAAATGCATCAAAAACTTTAATATTATGCAAAAGCTATAAACCCAGAAATTTCACATCTAAGGACTTAGTTTAAGGAAACAAAACTCGAGATAGGTACAAACAGTAATGTTTAAGTGCATTTTATCATGTCTAACAATAGGACTTTGGTTAGGTAAGTGCCAGTGAATTTACATGATGGAACAGTAGGCAGAAATTATATGTCTTATTGTGCAAGAACACAATTGACATGGTCAATGTTCATAATAAAACCCCCAAACACAGTCTACAAAACAAAATGCCCACTGATATTTCATTTTTATAAAGCCTAAGGGTTGCAATGTTGGACTCAAAGACGTCTTGGTTCAAACCTGGTACAAATATGGGTAGGTTATTCAGCCTTACCGTCTTAGTTTCCTTATTTGTCATTTGGAGATAATAATATCCACCTCTTAGGATTTTTATGAGGATTCATTTACATAATGTACACAATAAGTGTAAATAACGGATGTGTGTGGCCTAAGTACACGGCCCCACACATAATAGGGCTCCATAAATGCTTCTCCACATCGAGCACGTGCACCATTTGGAGCTTTGGTGCAGAAATACGTTTTGGGCAACTTAAAGAGGAATGCATTGAAAACAATGCAAGAGAGATGGAGAACGAGGCTGGGAAACAGGCAGGAAGCCGTTCGGCTTCAGGGGCTAGAACGCAGGTGCTTCGGGCCGGCGCGGGAGGGACGCTGGGCAGGCCGCCCCTTCACGCACACCCGTTCACACCCCCAAAGTCCCAGTCCCAGTCCCAGCCGAAAGCTCCCGGAGGCTGAGCGGCAGCCACTAGCCCCCTCCCGGCCCGAGCAGCCGGGTTTTCCGCGCCAGCAGCATTCTGCGCAGCGGCGGCTACCCGGAGGACATCTCGGTTCTGGGGCAGAGAGCGGGGCGGCTGCGTGGCCGTCGCACGGGCCGTATGCTTGTAGGGCCGAAGCGTGAGCTCATTTTGAAGTGGGAAAATACACATCAACTCTTTATCTAAAAAGAAAGCACAAGAAATTATTTTTACTTTGCAAGCAAGGAGCTCAGGGAAGACCAAGGACGAGCCCGGGGGCTCCCGCCCTGGGGTCGGGGCACAGGGAAGAGAGAGGCACGGCCGGAGGCTCTGCCCCAGGCACCCGCGGGAGCCCGTGCAACCCTCCCGCCTTCCCCGCCGCCCAGCTCCGCACCTCCGAGGACGCGCTCCGAGTCGGTGGCACTTCCCGTTGCCGCGCCCGCCCGCCCCCCGGCGTGCGGGCGGCGCGGAGGCCCTGCTGCAGGCCTCGCAGCCGGGGCGGCCCAGGGCGGCGCCTCCCGCCCACCTCGGGGAGCGCGTGCGGGGGAAGCTGCGGGCGGGAAACCGCGCGGGGGACCAGTCGGGACGCAGGACCACCAAAAGGAGGGGCCAACCTGGAGAGGAAGTGGTGTGGCCAGTGGGCAGTAGCGAGACAGAAAGAACGACTTTTAAATAAGAGGTAGCAGCAGCCAAAGAATTAGGAAAATTGTGGTCAACCAGGAAGGGGCCCAGCGATTACCAAGACCTCCTGCACCTGGCTACCCAGGACCAAGGTAAAATCTCACAAAACTGCCGGCCCCTGTCGGGAATAAAATCACCTCTCCTGATTTGACATGCTATTTGGCATCTCAGTTCCTGAGGGTTGTTTTCTGCTTTTTATCTCTCCTTTCAGCTTCCAGAAGAGCCCACCAGGAAGACCAAACCAACGGCAAATCCCTAGAGTCTACAAGCTACAATGACAGAGTAACAGCTCCAGAAAGCTCCTATTTAGGAGTCACCTAATCTAATATATGCATCTTTCAGTTAGAGAAACTGAGGCACGGAATTACAAATGTCCACAAGTATTTATTTTTTATTTTAAAGCAGTTAAAATAGGACTGTCCTGATCAGGAATTGGCAACAGTTTCCAGTAAGAGTCATCTGGTGAATATTTTTTGGCATTGAGGTCCATAAGACCTCTGTCACACCGACTCACCTCTGCCCCTATAGAACAAAGCAGCCATAGACAATATACAAACAAATGGATATGGCTGTATTCCAATAAAACTATATTTACAGAAACTGGGCGAGGATTGGACTTGGTCAGTACGCTGTAGTTAGTCGACACCTGATCTAGACCTAGTTAGTTATTAAATGCCATGTGAACATCCCAGAAAAACTTATGAGCAAATGGTAGGCATAAATTCAATTCCCATAAATGATAATACTCATGGCTGCAACTTAGGGAGCACTTCCTATGTGGTTTTCCTCATTTAATTGCTCCACAAGGCTTATGCGATGAATACACTGATGCTCTCCGTTTTTTCAGATGAGAAAATGAAAACACATGCAGGTCAAATAACCTGCCAGTGGTCCCACGGTCATGCAGCTAGAAGGTGGACGTGTCAGTATTTGAACCCAGATCTGCCTCCCATTAGGACACAAGTGCTTAACGACTACACCAGGTGGAAGACAGAAAACTACGTCAAGTTTCTCATAAACCATTAACATGTTTATGTTATTCTGAAGGAAACTGACAGTAGTTTCAATATTTTAATAATGCATCCATATCAACAACTGGATGAAGCACAGGTCGGCATCTCTCCCCTGCTCCCTTCCTCTCTCTCTCCCCACCCGCCTTCATTCTGTCTCCCTGCAGCATTCATTGTGTTACCGCTTTCCCAGGACCTGTCTGTTGGGCTCTCTCTAGAACACATACGAAGATTTGAGGAAGGACATTAGTTGGAGCCCACCCACCTCAGACACTGGGAAACAAAAGGTTTCTTAACACTGAGAAGAATTCAAGCCTGAAGGGGAGAAGAGGACAGCTCTTGATGATTATCCTAAAATTTTGAAGCCAAACCAGGGAAGACTTGCGGAAATGACTCACTGAAACCAGGAGAAAGAAAAACAGCCGAATGATGGCAGGAGAAAATGAGGATAATATAGCCTTACTGTTAAAGTGAGGGTTAGAAATCCACAGAGACCCAGAAAGGAAACACTGAAATGGCTGAGTTACATTCCTGAAACTAACATGCAATATTGTTTTATCAGGCTTACGGCTGTTGGGGCCAAGAATGAGGCAGGAACAGATTACTTAACAGAGACATCATCTCATGTTCTTTACTGTCCCCAGATTGTCTCCTCTGCTAGGGCCCTAAGGGGGAACCCTTCTATTCTTGAATCACAAAATTGGCTGTTCCTGACTCAGATCCTGAGATTGGTGTGACAAACAGATGTACCACTACAGCCACTAAATCTCCTTACATCTGTAATGAGCCCATGAAAGGACTTTGAGCCATGAACTTTTCAGCTAAAAAAAAAAGCCTGATAGGAAAAGTCAAAAAATGTTTTCAAGCATGAATACAGTTGTTTTTCACTTGGTAGATCATTAGAGAAAAAAAACAAACAAAACTATGAGGTAAGTAAACTTTGTCCCCGGCCTTTTTCTACCCATCTATCAAATTGTCACTGAATTAACCTTCTTAATACAAAGCTCTGATCATGTCACTCCTGTGTGCACAAGCCTGCAAAGTGAACACACAGTACTGGTAACAGTGATGTGCAAAGGGCACTCTCATGCACTGCTGGTTGGCGTGTAAATTAGTAGTCTCTGAGGAGACCATTTTGGCAATGTCTACCAAAATTAAAAATGCACATATCTTTGATCTAAGACTTCATCCTATGGCTGTACTTGAACTTGTATGAAATGAAGCATGTGCGAGATTATTTGTTACAATGTTACTAGATAGCAGATTAGATACACTTCTGCTCCTGGATACAATGTGGGAGATCACAGCAGGTCTTGTGACACTCTTGCTGTAACAACGAAACACAAATGGATAAATTGAGAGAAACATGTTAAAAACATCAGAGCTGTGGAGAATTAAATAAATTAAAAGTCAAGAGGGAAAAGCCCTTCCTTGAGCTAGAAAGACATAGACATTCCAGGTTCTCAATCGAAAGCCTGGAGAAACCATGTCTAAAGGACAAGGACCAAGCAGGGGTGGACAGAATCTTGCTAAAATCCATCCCACCTCAATTCAGTCTATGAGTGAATTGACGTAGTTAGCCCCTTGGCCCTATCTGCCTAACCTAGAAAAAGAGATTCCTTCTCTGGTGGATGATACCGTCACAAGTGTCTACAGTTCTTTTATACACAACGCTACATATAGTCAAAATGTATTAATATTATATACCCAAAGTCTCAGGAACAGTGATCAGTAATCAAAAAATAATAAAATAAACACAAGCCCACAGAGAATTGGGATAATAAAGTTAAAATAAAAGCACAACAGAAAAAGCATGCTTAATATAATACGTTAAAAGAACACAGAAGAAATGATACACTTGCCAAGCATTTTTCAGAACTGTTCTACATGCCGAGGCTCTTTCAACCCAATCTTTTCTCTCTCTTTTCACAAGTACCAGATCTTCCTGGTTCTCTAAAGCTTCTCCCTACCTTCTGCTCTTGCCTACTTTTATCTTTCATAGGCATTCTCCAAATTTATTGGATTTATTCTCCAGTAAATATTTTAATCCCATCTCAGTGATTTCTTTTCACAGAACTCAATTGACATGGAAGTCAGACTGCCTCGTAAGGACATCTTGAACATGGGAAAAGGAAAAAGCTGCCAACCTAGAATGATATACCGGGCAAATATTTCCTTCAAACCAAAACAAAGATCATTTGCTATCAGTAGCACACAATGAAAGTTAAGTCCTACAGGGAACTGCTTAGCCAGCAGGGGAATTTTCCCAGGAAGAAACACAGACAATTGGGAGAAAATGAAAAGCACTGAAACGAGTATATGCGTGTGGATAAATATAAAAGAATACGGACTATTTAGAGCAGCAATTATAATAGTATCTTTTGGAGTTTAGAACATACAACATAGTATAAAATAAATGACAACAATAACACAAAAGGTAGGACAAGGGCAAATAGAGTCAAGTTATAGGATATGTTACAATCTTCAGTAAGTATACTAGGAAGGTAGACTGTAACAAGTTAAAAATATATAGTGAAATCTCTAGGGCATTGGTTCAATTGGGAGCGTTTTGCCCATCAAGAGATAGTTGGCAAATAAATAAATAACACAGAGAGGCTGAGAGACAGAGGGAGGGAGATTTGACATAGTTGTGACATTTTTGTTTTGACATTTTTGACATAGTTGTGACATTTTGAGGGAGGTGTCAAAAATCATCCTCACTTGAGACATACTATCTAAAAAACAGAGATTGTCAGAGAATGGATGAAAAAAACATGACCTAACTATATGCTCTCTCCAGGAAACTTACTTCAAATGTAAGTTAAGTTAAAAGTGAAAGGATAGAAAAAGAGAGTCTATGCAAACCCAAACCCAAAGAATGCTGGAGTAGTTGTATTTATATCAGACAAAGTAGACTGCAGAGCAAAAATAACTGAATGGGGATGAAGAGTGGCCTTCCATAATGATAAAAAGATCATTTCCCCAAGAAGACATAACATTCCTAAATGTGTCTGTACTTTTAACAGAGCTTCAAAATGCAGGAAGCAAACACTGATGGAACTAAAGGTAGGAATGGACAAATTCACAATTAAAAGTTACAGACTTGAACAGGCCTCTCAGTAACTGAAAGAACTAATAGCAAATCAACAAGGAGGTAGATGAACTGAATAATACCATCAACCAACTGGATCTCATTGAAATGTTTAGAACAGTCCACCACCAACTGCAGACTGCACCATCTTTTCAAATAAATGCAGCACACTCACCGAAATAGGCCATATCCTCGATCATAAAGCAAACCTTAACACATTTAAAAGAACTGAAATCATACAAAGTATATTCTTGGATTACAGTGATATTACAATAGACATACTAATACTAATAGAAAGAGGACATGAAATCTTCAAACACTTGGAAATTAAACAACACCCTTCTAAATTCATGCATCAAGTATGTTTCCAGGAAAATTAGAAAAAAATTAAACTGAACAAAAATGAAAATGTGTGATGATTTAAAGCAATGCTTAAATAGAAATTTATAGCATTAAATGTTTACGGGAAGTACTTTCAGACCTAGAAAAAGAAGAGAAAGATAAACCCAAAGCAAGCAGAAGGAAGGAAATCCTAAAGATAAAAGTAGAAGTCAATAAATTGAAAGCAGGAAAACAAGAAACTCAAAACTATCAAAATCTTGTGTAAAAGATCAATAAAATATAATGCACCTATAGCAAAACTCACAACAAGAAAAGAAAGAAGACAAATTGCTGCTATAAGGAATGGAAGAGAAAACGACACTACAGACCTTGCAGACAATAACAGGATAAGGAGGTACCGCGAGCAGGTCTATACCAGAAGACGTGACAGCTTATGAAATGAACCAATGCCTCAAAAACCACAAATACCAGAATTCATCCATAATGAAACAGACAATGTGAATAGTCCAAAACTATTAAAGAGATTGAATGCATAGTTTAGGTCTTCTAGGGGAAAAAGTGATCTAGCATTCCTTCTGGTTTGTAGTGCACATGAGCTCACTCTATTGCCAGCCTTGAAACGCAAAGTTCCTTTTTTTCAGTCCAGTGTGAGTTGAGTTTTCTGTTACTTAGAAACAGACTTGTAACACATCACAGGTTTCTGATGTTCAGAATAGTATTGTAGTTGTTGAATGTCTGAAGACAATACTGAATTGACCTGGAGTAGTAATTACGGAAAGACTGGCAGTAGTAGCGATGGTAATAACAGCAGAGGTAGAGTCATAGTAGTAACAGTAACCGGGGCTAAGAGATACTAAGCACTTACTTGTGACACTCTGCCCAAAAATATGCATATGAAATATGCAAGCACAGTTTTGTAGATGAGGAAACAGAAGCACAGGTGTTAAGTAAAAGAGTAAAAACACTGCATGGAGTATCAGGTGGGATTTTCTGAAGAAAAGTTTTCTTCCCAGACTGCTGTCTGCTTGTGATCCTCCTGCTCTGGGATAGAATGGGACCAAAACAATTGTCATTTTTCCCCATGTAAAAAGATCCCACCAAGACAGGGCGTCACCTTTGTGCTTCATCAGCCACAACCTGCCTTTTTCACCAATTACTCTAGATCCATCAGCCATACCTACTGAAGGACCACAGTGCCCCACCTCAGTGCCTTCTGAAACTCTCTCTCTCTCTCTCTCTCTCTCTCTCTCACACACACACACACACACAAATGCACACACACACACATACATAAATGCACACATGCACACATGCACACACCTGAGTAGTGTATAAACACAAAGCACTTGAGAAAGCTCCCAGCCTAACAGGAGGAATGTCTCAATGAGATGGTCAGTCTTTGGGCTGATACAACAGTGACCTCCCAAAAAGAACACACAGATTTACCCTGTTCACTTAGTGAAATCAGACCTGAAAGGGCTGCTCTGCAGTGGTTAGCAGTATGCCCATGAATTCCTGCTAATTTCAAGTAACTACCTCTCATTAATCTCCTGAAAGTTGAAAGAAAAAAATTACTTGCAAAGGAGTTGAAAAAGCAAACAGATGAGCACCACTTATTTCTACACTTTGTCAATTCTAATGAGGCAATGGTCCAAAAAACCACATTCCTGTACTTGTAAATCAGCTGCCAACATGAATGCGATTCTTCAGCTATGAGAAAATGTCTTTTGAAGGGTACATGTTGGTTAATATTGGAAATTCTTATGTACTTTGGGAGATAACAACATTTGCCCTGATAAAGACCAGTATTTTTTTCTTCCTTTTTATCTGGGCTTGTCAGGAACCAGTCATGTCATTTTGCATTTTTCCTTGTTCTCTCTCTTGCCTTTGCCCTCTTTGGGACTCAAGCCAATAGCATGTTTTCCTGAAATGGTGGTGGATATAATCCAATATTGATGTCCACTATGTTGAATAAAAGCTTGAGATTTAGGCAAGTTCTCAGGAATAATAAATACAAGTTACAATGTTGCAGAGCAGCTACAAAGCAAATACTAACTGTGCCAATGCAAGTAAGTGTTCAGCTTTGTGACTTTGAAATCTCTTATTGTAAATCAAATCATTGGTGTTAAGGCTGATACTTTAAATGAAAAGAAGATGGATGGATAGAAATAGGATGGGAGAAAGGAAACAAAGAAAGGAGGAAAGGATGGATGGGAGGGAGGGAGGGGAAAAGGGAAGGAGGGAAAAAGAAAGTCAGGTACTTGTGGGTGTAAGCCAACTTTGAGGGACAAAAAGAAAATACAGCCAACCTTGGAATTTCCAGCTACCTATTGGATACAGTTTGGAGAGAATCACTGACAGATGGAAATTTACTGTCAGTAAAAAAGATCTTATTCTGTAAGTTCAGGAAGCTTTATGCCTAAGACATAGATGGTTCTCAGTAAGTATTTGATAAGTAAATACATGAACAGGTAAATGTCTAAGTTTCTTTTTTGCATGTTAGTATAACTGAAGCCTACATATGTTTACTGAGTTGCCCAAAATCATACAAAAATCTTAGGTGCCTACAGTATATTAGATGGAAAATGCAAGGACCATTATTTGCAACCTAAGAGATCTGGATTCTGGTGTGAGATTTGTTTTATAATTTTACTTCCTAGATTTCTAGATTTCAGAAGGCAGAGACTCACCTACATTGTTTTCTGCTGTGCCTTCAATGCCTCACTCACTACGTAGTACATACGAGATACTCAATAAATATTCAAATACTTAACCATTTCCTCATCTATACAGTTTAGTTTCCCCATAAGAAAAGCTGTTGGCCCCACAGCTCCTGACTGCACCGTGAGAAAGGCTGTGTGCTCCCAGTCCTCGATTTCATCTCCCACTTTCCAAGTCGCACGCTCACGATGTAGGGGAAGCCAGATACAGGTGGGTGAGGTTACAGGACCCTTTCTCTGATGTTGTACCCTCCGCCCTCTGAGCTCTTATTTCCACAAGAAAAACCACAAAAATGCAGCCTTAATTGAAAACAGCGAATTGATCAATTACTTCATTGTCTATTTTGTAAAATGAGTTCCAGAATCACCACAGACCTCCCAATCACCCAACCTCAGCAGCCAAAGATTCCCGAACTTTCACATGAGGTGGTTCCAGCCACTCTTGCCCAGAGGAGAAGTCAAGTGACATTCTTTCTACATGTCTTCCAGGGCTGCTCAATAGCAATAAACAGCCTGGAAAAAACCAGCAGCAACAACGCTCCATGTACTGTATAGGGTGGTGTCCTTGAAAGAGACTAATTCTCCCACACTATAATGAGGGGTTCTATGATTTTAAGCAATGAATTAGTAACACTGTGTCCTTACTGCATAGATTGTTATGAGAATTAAATAAGCTAATGCACAGAAAATCATCACGTGGTGCCTGGCACACGGTACTCAGCAAACACTAGAGATAACAGCAGTACCTATCCATCGTCTTTGCAACACCGCATGAACGAAGACAGAACAGCAAAGACGAGGGCTAGTTCATGAACTAGCCAGCAATCTGGTTGTCTTAGAATCTGGATGGTTAATGAAATATATGATTGTAAATTTACTTGGAGAGGGCATTCAAAGCCAGGCTGAAGAGTTTACCGTTGATTTTACAAATGATGACGAGCCCATAAAGATTGAGAGGCATCATTTGAGTTGCATTTTGGGACTATCAAGCTTGAATCATCGCCCGTTTCACTGACAGGATCGTTAGTTTCTGCTGATATCTGACCAGGTAAGGGCAATGGTGTGTGTGGCCACAGAACCTGGGCAGTCAGGTCTTTGCCTTCAGGAATCTTCCTGTAGCTTCATCTCTAGGATGATTTGCCTCCAAAAGTAGGCAACGTATACAAGGACTGTCTGGAAAGTATCCAGCCATGTACTATGAAAATAGAGACATTTATGGCTGGATTTTTTCCAGACAGCCCTCATATTTTCCTAAAGCTTTGCAAAATTCTTACTTTGTTATTATTTTGGCTCATAGAGTCACTAAATACAAACAACCTTTGAAAAGATCCCAAACCAACTCATTCCAATGAGTGTAAGAGTTATCTAGGAATTAAAGAAGTATCCTAAGGCTCATCAAGATAAGCCTGCTTCCCAGTCTCTAATATCTTCGTCCAAGTTTGAGGGTAACAAGGTCATTAACAATAGCTTTTCACATTTCTGCTTCTCTTATGTAAGAGGCAACGTGTTTTGTTTTTTTTTAAGTTTGTTGACACATGAAGCAAATAAGCTGTTGGAGAAGTCTGTTGCAAAACTGGAAACAAAATATATCTTAAATAGTTTACAACTCAGGGGCTGGGATGTAGCCCAAAAATTCCTGCTTCCTGTTGAAAGCACATTCAGCTCAGTGGGATACGTTTGTCTGGTTGTGATATGTAAATGATCTCCATTGTGTATTTATGCTTGAAATTTTCACTGATTACTGTTATTTCAGACCACATACACCCACACAACTATGGTTACTTGGACTCTTTAACTGGAATCCATCAGGAGTAATTGGATTGGTATGCCATCTTTTGTTGATAATTGAAAACTTTTGGATGCAACACAAAAAGTTAACAGATTCCCTGAACTTAGCAATATGTTTGAGGAGTTATAGCAACAACAATTTTTCTGCGCATTCCTAGCTGGAACTCAAGGACTTTGTGACTACTGCACACGTCTAGCCCTAATGGACTCCAAAATATTATTTCATAAACAGAAACAAGATCCTTGCCTAATAAATTATTCATAGACCCATTTGGGACCCCATATTGCACAAGATGTATTCAAAGGGCCTTTCTTTTAATGAACTACAGTCAGGCTGCAGGGCAAAGATAAAGCTTTCCATTGCAAGGCAAATTAAATACCCCCTTGCAATTTATCATGTGTACTGATTTTAACTGGAAAACTCGAGGGGATGTTAAATATTTTCCACGTCTGATTATAAAAGTGAGAGAAGAAACACAGATGGAGATGATTGTGCTTTGGATAAATCTGGAAAACCAAAGAGCCTTTATTTTTTAATACACCACATTTTCCTCCCCTAAATACCTAGCGAAAGAGCTATTACTCTAGAGAAATCTAGAGATTTCAGTACAAAACTAGTCAGTCAAGATGAGGAAACAAATTTGAGTCACACATATAAAAACAAAAATCTAAACAGTAAGGATAAACACAATAAAAACTTTTAATTGTTCAAATAATGTGAAGTAACAGCATTATCATTATCAGATGAAGTCAGTGAAAGGCACAATGGTGGAAACTTTAGCTGGGCTTCGAGCAGGGTCATCACTTAGTGGAAGGGAGGGACTGGGGTTAGTCTAGAGGGTTTGAGACTCAGATCCAAGACACAAAGCTTCCAATTGGGCTTTGCCACTAACAAGCTGTGTGATAATTGGGTGACTCACTTACCCTTTCTGGACCTCACTTTCCCTATTGATAAAATGGGGAGGCCAGGGTGTACTATCTTTAATCTCTCTACCCATGCTAAAATTTAATGTCTTGCTCCCACCCCCCTTTTCTTACATTTCTGTTCTTATGTCAGAGGAAATAAATGTTTTTAAGAAAATTAAGAGTGTATAATCAATAGGATTTTATATTGAAAGCTTTTGGCAAACAAATGGCTTCATTCATTAAGGCATTTTATCCATTTTTTTCAATAAAAATTAATTTGAAAATCGAATGCTTACTATAAACCGGATACTGTATAAACCAGATACTGTATTATCCCATAGAAGCCTTTCATACAAGGTACAAGAATGAACAGGGGGCGTTCCCTGGTGGTGCAGTGGCTAAGGCTTCAGCGCTGGTGCTGTCAGCGCTGCGGCCTGGGTTCGAGTCCCAGCCAGGGAACTCCCCACATACAAAACAACAAAAAAACAAACCAACAAAAACAATGAACAGGAAAAATTATCTGCCTTCAAGGAGTTTATAGACTAATCGTGGAGACAAACGCATAAACAGATCGTTTTACTAAAAGGCAGAGGTAAGCACAGCAAGCTTCAGGAGGACAGAGTAAGGATTCTTCTCACCTGGGATGGGGAAGGAGGGGACAGCTGAGCTAAAGAATGAGCGGGGCTCAGCGTTCCAGGGACAGCAGGAAGGTGGCCGAAGTATAGAGGAGGAGCAGTACAAAGAATCACAAACTCTTAGGCATTGCTGGAATGTAAAGCACAAGATAATGACAGCATAGGGAGTGAATAAGGATGACAACAAGCTTGTCTAGCCCGTGGCCCGCAGGCCACATGAAGCCCAGGATGGCTTTGAACGTGGGCCAACATAAATGTGGAAACTTTCTTGAAACATTATGAGATTTTTTTTTATGACGTTTCTTTTGCTTTAAGCTCATCAGCTATCGTTAGTGTTAGTGTATTTGATGTGGGGCCCAAGACAATTCTTCTATTGTGGCCCCGGGAAGCCAAAAGCTTGGACACCCCGGACTAGATAGTGGAAATGGTGATTGGCTGTGTAAAGGAGGTTCACTTTATCCCACAGATCAATGCTTGTCAAAGAAGCCTAAGATGCAAATGCACCAGAATTAACTGCAACGTTTATTTTAAAACAAGTGATTTTTGGTTTTAACCCAGATGTACAGATTCAGATTCTCTAGGGATGAAGTCTGGGGGTTCTGTATTCTAAAAGAAATATCCCAGTATTTCAGATGCAACATAAAGTTTGAGAATCATTTGTAGTAAATGTTTTTGCATTCATTACTTTAAATTAATTTCCATCACAATCCTATGAGTTATGGAGTTGGGGTCAAAGCAAAATTTCATTTCCTAAGAGAACTGATGAGAACAAGATGGATATTAGGTGCTGAATAAATATTGGGATACATGGATGGATGACTATCTCAAGAACAGAGAATAAAACTGGGACTTGGGTGCCAGAAATATGTTTTAAAAATGGGGATTTAATCTCCATAGCAAGGCAGACTATCCAGGTTACAGACTTAAGTGTATGATCAGATATAATAAATACTAGCAGTTGAAAACACCACTTCCAATCTTAGTTTCTAGTCTATAAAATGGCAATGACAAAATATTTCAAAGGACTGTGTAGGGTCTAAGACCCTTCTTGCAAGTTAATAGTTTAGCCTGTTAGAGAATTTCATGGATGCTAGTAGGAGGCATGGTTCTCCTGGGTTAGACAAAAGACAGCTTATGACATATGGCAGTAGCAGTAGCCAGAGGATCAGCATTTCTCACAGGGAGATGCAAAGAGGGTTGTGACACTAAAAAGGAACCCAGAGTTTAGGACCCTGAATCTTACAATAGTCAGTAAACATGCCTGTTCTTTGCTCTGACAAGAGATCCTATCTCTATCGTCCAAGGCTGTTTGTTATACAAGCATCCTTCAAAGGTCATCCACAACAAGGCGGAGTCAGTGCCTCACTCAACAGATGTGCAGAAATGCAAGAGACCTGCAGATCATTGTTTCCCATTAATATAGACCTCCCAGGCTGATGTAATGATTAAATAGACTAAAGCACATGAATTATTTTTCAAGTTTTTAGAACACACAAATAGCTTGGTAAAAGTAATTGCTATTGTTACTGCTACAGCGATTGTCATTTTGGTTTTTGCTGCTGTCGTTAAACATGACTCAGGTCCAATCTGGTTTGTGGTTTACCTACTAGCCTGCAACTCACCTTGGCTAGGAAGAGGACTGATCCAAAATCTCGGCATAGGGTGGATCTTGCAGGCGGGGACAAATGGCCATGGCTGAGAGTGAAAAAAGACAGAGTGGTCATCAGTGATATCGCCCTTAGGGGTCCCAGTGGGAGTCTCAGTGGGGGCCAGCATGGTCAGTCCTCTGTAACCTGTAAGTTATAAAGCTGGTGACTGCTGCCAAAGGCTTCAACCGCTGCTGTTTTGGTTCTTTCTCTGCCCAAACAGAATCCGGAATTTGCTCTCGCATCATCTGCTACCTGAAATGTCTTTTCCTCCCCTCCCTACCGTCTGTTTTCGGGAAGGCAGCAGCACACAGTGGAAAGAACCCGCGAAGTCCTGCATTTGACAACAAGCTTCGCAATTTAGGAAAACTTGGTTTAAAAAAATCTAAAACAGTAAAATTGACATTTAAATCTTTCCACTACCTGACGTTGAAATCCTTCTACTCCCTAGGGTCAGCTTTAGGCAAAATGAGGAGTTTTGACATTGGGCTTCCATCTCTTTGAGGTCCAGCCTCTGGTGGCCACTGCCCAGGGGATGGCTGGCCGAGATTTGCCTTTCGAAAACTAGAATATAGATTCTACCCAGGCCACTTGGAATCTACAGTCCTTGTTTAGCTTCTTCACAGATTCAATCCTTCCCAACAAACTACCAAATGGTGCTTTTCAGTGGCTCAGAACCTACCTACCTCAGAAGCGTAGGCCACCTGCTTGGTGACGGGCTGAACTGTTTATAATCGAAGGACTATCACAACGTATTATTTTCAGAACTTATTCCTGGACATGTAAGTCAGTTCCCAGGGGAAATGGTTCTTTTCTTCTTGTTTCTCTTGATTCATTGCAAGGTATTTGTTTGCTATCCCTTTGCATAAAACAGAGTCCAGGTCTCTGCTACAGCAGGACATTTTACAATGGCCACTGGGCTTTGGGTCAGACAGCCTGGGTTTAAAACCCAGCTACATCACCCTCTAGTTCCCGGGAGCCTACATCTAGATGGAAAGAACACAGGCAGCCCTGGGTTTCAAAACTAGCTGTGCTCTAACTATTACAGACGACTTCTGGCTGACCACATAAGTTTTCGCAGCCTCACTTTTCCCATTTGTAAAATAGGAATAGTTAATACCTACCTGGTAGAGTTTTCTGTGAGTAGTTAATGAGGTATCATGCCTAGCGCAGTGCTTGTCACACAACAGCCACTCAACAAGTGTGACATTCATTCCAGCCCTCAAGGGTCTTATCTTCCTCTGAACGCACAGCACTCATTTGAATGCTCGTGGGACCCAGCATATAATTGAAGTCAATAAAGGTAAGAAAAATAACACTGCAATTTTCAGGATACAAGGCAATTGGGAGGCCTCAAAATTGGGAAGGAAATAGGGAGTGCTGAGGACCGTGACAGGTTGGGGAGTGTGTGTCTCCTCCAACACACCCACCACTCTAGCTCATAGCTGCCCACATGCAGACAAAAGCGTATTCACAGATCTTTTGTTTGTACAAAAGAAGTCAGAAATCTGCAGGTAAATGTTCTTCAATATTGGCTCCCTAAAAAACAAACAAACTTGGAGCCCAAACAAAATATTTCTGAGCTTAGTCCAGCCCACTGACAAGGGGACTGTTCGATCATATTTACTTCATGTCATTTAAACAGTGAACGTGTATTATTGCTCCTTAGCTCTTTTTATATTGTTATGTAATTTTCAGTGCTCAAGTTCTGTCTCCAATTATATCTTGTTAAGCTACTTGAATAAGACATTTGAGAGCAGAGTTGGTGTCTTGCTCAGGAAATAGCTGCAGTTGGGTAAACTCTTTGGGGTCTGGCCTTTAAGCTCTCGAAATGGCTTGCTTCCCTCCAGAACTTGTTGATTTCACTCTGCCATGACACAGGAATACAACAGCTGGCCGTCTCTGGGAGGTTGAAAATAAACAGGTTCAGAAGCTCCGCGGACAGCAAATGGGCGTTACAGGTGGAGACATGGCCCAAAATAAATACAGCTGTTAAGGCGGAAAATTCTGTTTACTTTGGCTCTTTTGAGGTCTACACGAGGGGAGGGAGCATTGCTAATCCTGAGACCTTTCATATACTGATGACAAAGACCCCGTGTAAGGGCTGGCCCCCAGTGTTCAGCACACTTATACATGTCATTCAGGATACATCTGATGATTAGCAGATTGACTAGGTATCTCAAATGATGGAAGGCGTTTTAACAAAATAAAAAAGATGAGTGAAAGGTCTTGGCACTGGAGGGCCCATGTTAACATCTTTTCTGGTTTGGAATATAACTGATATTGAACTCTAACAACTAAGCTTTTGTCTGCCATGTAGACACAATAGAGAAGACACTACCTTGGGAGGCAGAAAAATCTGGGCCCTAGTCTGAGTTTGCTAACTAGCTATGTCACCTTAGTAAATCATTGCAACATTCCGGACTCCTGTTTCCTCAACTACAAAGGGAGGGATTCAGAGAGAAGATGTCTAGGGAAGCAGTGGCAGCAGTGGAAAGAGCACGGCGGGGGTGACCATACGGTTCACATTCACACCCTGGCTCAAATAAACCTCTCCTGTGTGAACTTGGATGGCAAAGAACATAATTTCTGACTCTGTCTCCACCTCTGCTGGGCAGGCCTAATCACAGTCTCCTCCCTAAGGTTGTAACTACTATATGAACTAGAGAGTAGAACTTAACATGAAAGTGCTTTGCACAAGCAACACATGGGTATCGGACAAACCTAGCTCTGAATCCTGACTCCATCACTTCTATGTGCTTATTATGGAAAGGTGACTTAAGATCTTCAAGCACCATTTTCTTAATTTACAAAATGGAAATCATACCCACTTCATAGGGATGTTGTGAAAATTAAATTAAGTAAATAATGTACGGAAAGTGCCAGAATAGGGCCTAGCACAAAGTGCCATAAAGAGTAATTAGTATTGTTAGTAAAAGGCAAATGACATTGATATAAGATCTCCATTCCAATAATTCTATGATTCAGATTAGCTAAATCCCAAACCAAACTTCTTATTTATACTTTGATCTCAACCAAAATTATTTCTCTTCTTTAAAAAAAACAAAAGAAGAAGTGTATCAAACAACAAATCAAAACAGAAACAGTGATTGAGTTCAAGTTGAGCGTGATCCTAGCTGTTTTCTGAAGCCTAGGAGATAATCAAGCAAAACATCCAAACGTTCTGGCCCAAGTTTAACTTACTAGGGCCTGTTACACTGAGGTAAATACTCGTGGGAAAGTTTCCTTCACAGAAGAAGGGCAGATGAAAATGGTTATCTATTTGGTGTATAGTAGTTGGGAGTTAGACAGAGAGTGAAGAAATAGGGATCAGAACTTTTCTGGGAAAAAAATGTATTTTTTAAATAAATATATGTATTCACCTATAAAACATGTAAATATTATAAATACTTTAAAAGTTAAATCAAAAGAAATTTTTAAAACCAAAAATCTAAAATTGCAAAAACAAATGACTCTACCTATAAATCAAATTGATAGAACATTTAACAATACAGGGAAAATAACTGATTTGTGTTTATTTTGAACACAATTCTCTCCTGCTCACTCTTGATAGGAGATAGTCTAAAGATAAGAAAGAACTACAGAGGAATTTTGAACTCAGTTTGGTAGTTCTATTTTGAATCATGGTACTGGTGGGTATTGCTCTAAAATTGTTTTCTATGCATTGTAAGAGAGAGCAAATGAATACATATTGTTTGTGGTGGTGTTTGGAAGCAGGGTTTCCACAACGGGAGAAGGGAGAGACAAAAACGGAATGGGAGAAGATAGGAAATAGCTCCATGGTAATGGATTAAATTAGAAGTATCAGTGAGAACCCAGGCCTTTTAATGAAAGTTCCTAGGACTTTCCCTTGAAAAGAGCTAAAAACACTGCAGCACCAGTACCACTAAGCATACCTAGACCCCAGATGTTGTACCCTAACTCTCATTCCCCACCAAAAGCCTGACACCAAGTGCAGAACAAGGAATATATGAAGTAAGCCTGAAACATTCCATGATGTCAGAAAGTAAGTGTGTACATAAAGACTAGTGGATACATGTTAGTATCAGCAACGAAGCTATTTTCCAAATGAAAAATTACTTGGAACACTAATAAGTAAAGGAGATGAAAGTTGAACTGTGATGAGGGTGGGGGGCTGAGATCCCTAATCATTCATCCTGCATCTTATCTCCCATCCCCATTCAGTGGCAGCCCCTGAGACCCATAGTTTGAGAAACACTGACTACTGAAAGGAGGCAAACTTGGATTTTAGCTCAAATTTGGCCAAACCCTAGCCATGAGGTCTTGGGTAAATACTTCATCTCAATAGGCCCTATTTACTTATGTGTAAAGCAGGGCAAAAGCTACCACTTTCCCTATTTCACAGTTGTGGTGAGGATCAAAGAGAATAATTGTGAAAATGCTTTGAAAGGTTAAATAGAATGGTTCTATACTAGTGTCATCTATTACACTCCATGGGGCAATGAGACACATTCTTACACACCATTTGGCAGCTGCCATTTTTAGCAATTGCCAAATGGCAATGTTGCAGTAAGGGATTTTTTTAATACATATCTGAAGATGAGGTATCTGTCCAGCCTTCCTTTCCTCACAAATAAATTAGCCATGTGCTGTGTCAGGCATCTGAAAGCACAAAGACAAAGATGCAAGGTTAGGCCCTCAAGGGGTTCACTGTCTAATAAAATGAAATTAGCATAAATTACAAACTTGCAATGTTGTATAAGCACAATGCTGGGAACATTCATATTACATTTGCAGCTGCAACAGTGCAATTAGAGGTGCCAGGATTCAGGGTAGAGAGGGTAGAATGGCAGAAAATACTACATAGAAGTGAAGATGTCAACATAGTAAATCAGTTGACAAAAATTAATGATTACTAACTTGGAGGTAAAGATGGCAGACTGAAAACATGAACCTACTTTCTCTCCCCTTGAAACCCTACTAAAGTGGCAACCTGAACTTGTCAGTAAGGCACAAGGATATAATATAAACTAAGATGGGTTTATACCAGCAATTCCAGGTTGGTTTAACACTTTAAAAATAATCAATCAATGTATTTACCATATTAAGAAGTAAAAAGAAAAACTATATGATCAATCTAATCGATGCAGAAAACAATTGGTAAAATTTTGTGATTTAAAAAAAAGCTCCACCAACTAGGAATAGAAGGTATCTTATCTGAAAAAAATAAACAAAAATAAATTTTAAAAGCCCACAAGCAAACATAAATTTTAATGAGGAGACACTGAAAATTTTCCCTTTAAGGAACAAAATATGGATGCCATATTTCACTTCTTGTCAGCATTATCCTAGGGGTCCTAGCCAAAAGTATAAAACAAGACAAAGAAATATGATATCCTTGTATGAGGGTTGGCCACAAAATACAAATGTCATCATTTGTAGGTAATATGGTTGAATTCATAGAAATACTAAAATAATTTAGAGATAGGTTATTGTTTTAGTTTAGCAAGGAATACAAAAATAATTTAGAGATAGGTTATTGTTTTAGTTTAGCAAGGTTGCTAGGTACAAAATAAATATTAAAATTTATTTCTATATATGAGTAAAAAATATTTAGAAAACAAAAGTTAAAAGACTATGCCATTTATTATAATATCAAAATTATTAAGTATCTAGGAATAGTTATAACCTAAGATTTGTAAGACTTAGATTTTGTAAGACTGCAAAAGTTTAATAAAATTAAAGGAGACATACACAAATAAAGAGATTGGAAGACTCAATATTGTAAAATAACAATTATCCACAAACTTATCTAGAATTTCAATGCAATCCAATCAAAACCTCAGTACATTTTTAGAAAAATATTGACAAGCCAATTCTAAAATACACATAAAATCCAAATAGCCTAAAACTCAGCTATGAGATTACAGCACAATTTAAAATTGGGCAAAAGATTTAATCACCATAGATTAAATACTTCACCAAAGAATGTATACAGAGGGCATTTGAAAATATACTCAATATCATTAGTCATTAGAACAATGCAAACTCAAGCCACAATGAGGTACTACCACATAACATATTAGAGTGGCCAAAATTTAAAAAACAGACCTAAAAAAAAAAAAACAAAAAAAAAAAACAGACCTTACTGAGTATGGGCAAAGGATGTAGAAAACCTGAAATAAACTGCTGGTCGGAATGTAAAATGATACAACTATCTTGGAGAAGATTTTGGCAGTTTCTTTAAAAGTTAAACATATAACTATAATATTATCTAGCTATATGATTCCTATGTATTTATCCAAGAGAAAAGGAGAACTATGCCCATTCAAAGACCTGCACCTGAATGTTTATAGCAGCTTATTTTTAATAGCCAAACAGAGGAAACAACTCAAATGTCCAACAGGTGAAAATGGTATACCCATACAATCAGATACTGTTCAGCAACGACAAGCAATGAACTAGTATGACAACATGGATGAATCTTAAATTACTTCTGCTGAATGAAAGAAGTTGAGTGAAAGAGTACACACTGTATAATTCCAAACCAAACTCTAGAAAATTCAAGCTAATCTGTAGAGGTAGAAGATCAGAGTTTGCTTAGGGAGGCGCAAAGTGGAGGGATTACAAAGGGTCGTAAGGCTGGACACAGACCCATTGCATAGTGTCAGAGCATCGGTAAAATGATGACTAAGGGAAGGACCAGCAGGAGTGATGAAAGACTGGTTGCAGACAAGGGATTGATCAGTTACGTAAATCCTTTAAGGTTAATGGGAAGCAGTTTCCTAATAAAAATGTGGAAAGAGAAAAATAAAAAATGAACCCTGAAGTATTGAATTAAAATTAGAATTATCATTGTGAACTCATAGTTTTTAACACATAGATTGATAGGGAAATAAATATATAGATATAAATGTATACTGTTATGTGTGACTATTATATATACGTAAATATATGTGCATATATACACATAAATATATACATACACATACACATATTTTCTAGCTATGTCCACTCAGAGGGAATGAGAGCAGAACACCTACAACAGCAATGAGCATACCTACTTTCCAGATCTTGCTCTCTAAATATCTACTAAATAGAAACTTGAAATTAAATTTCTTAGAGAATTAGCTGGTTCCAGAGTAGGGACAGGGAAAGTAGATGATCCTGAAAGATTCTTTCTTCTTGTGTCAGAAAATAGGGAATTGCTTAAAGCATGACAATGACATAGCAAAAGGCAAAGAAACATCTTGAAGGGCTACCACTGGTCAAATCTGGAACAATTTGAACATCATAATAAGTAACATATTAAAGCATTATAATCCACTGAATAACATTGGAAAACATGACTCAAAATTAATATAAATTTTAAAATGAATCAATTGTAAGTTTTGTGAAATATTTAAATAGGGTACTTTAATATGATCAAAAAATCAAGGTGGTTCCCTGGTGGTGTAGTGGCTAGGCTTTGGCATTCTCAATGCCATGGCCTGTGTTCGATTCCCAGCCAGGGAACCACTAAAAACAAACAAACAAACAAACAAAAAAACAATCTTCTCATGAAATATCTATTAATACAAAGGGGAAAAGAGTGAAATTATAGCTGAGAAGCCTAGCAGATTTAATCACCTTAATCAAATCATCAAAATAAACAACATCAATAATGGAACAAATAGAAATTGTGTGCCACCTGGTAGGATGCAACGAAAAAAAAAAACATAACATCGCTTTCATAGTTTTCCTGCCAAAGATACATAAACTAAATCTAATCAAGAGGAGATATCAGATAAGCTCTAATTGAGGGACAGTCTACAAAATAACTGACCTATATATCATCTGCAAAAGTGTCTTGTTTATGGAAGTCAAGGGAAGTCTTGAGGAACTATTCTGAATTGAAGTAGACTAACGTGACTAGACAAATACATGCAATATGTGATTTTGAACTGTATCCATAAGCTACAAAAGACATTATGGGGACAATTTGCAAAACTTGAATGGAATCTGAGGACTACATAATACTGCACAATGCTAATTTCCTGCTTTTTGATGGTTATATTGAGGTTATGTGAGAGAATGTTTTTGTTTATAAGAAATCCATACTAAAGAACTCCAGAGTGATGAGGCATTATGTTAGCAATTTACTGTCACATATTTCAGAATAAAAAAAAAAGATTTATACTGCATTTCCAACCTTTCTATACATTTAAGTTTATTTCAATTTTTTTAATTGAAAAAGAAATTCATCCACAACAAAATATGTAGCATGTGATTTTATTTCTATAAACTTCAAAAACTGACAAAAATATATTATTTAGGGATAGGGTATTAGATGGTAAAATTAAAATAAAAACCAAGGAAACGCAAACATTAATGTGAGTGAAGACTGTGACTGGGAAGGGAAATGCAAGGGGTTTCCTGGGTGCTGGCCATCTTGTACTGTTTGACCTGGGTGATGGCTCAACGGATGTTCATTTTACAACCATTTATTAAATTATACATGTGTTTTATGCACTCTATTATAACTTCATTGTGTTTCACAATATAAACGTTTCGAAAAGGTAATTTAAGAAACAAACAAAGAAGGAAACTATCACTTATCTGAAACTATTGGGGAATGGTATATTTCAAATTTTAGATTTCTTTTTTCTGATTTTAGAAATACAATATGGTGCAAGTGTTATGTATCATTTTAGTCCCTAAGTATGTTTGAAACCATTTCCTATAATCAAATACATCAAAATTCCTGTAGCAAAGCATATAAACAATTGCACCAGGTAGTATAAATAAAAACTATAAGTAGCCACAGACATGTTCATATCACATGTGGCTATCAAATGAGTTTCCTGCATAAAATTTTGTTTTATTTTGTTTTGGTTTTATATTTTAGAGCTTTTTGAATTTTGGAATTACAGGTAAGCTTGTAGACCTATATCAACTTCAAAATATTTTTTCAGAAAAGGAAAAGCAATCATTGTATTATATATAGTTCAACTACAAAAAGTTTTGTGTAGTAATAATGACACAAACAGTGAATATTATTCAACTCAAAACAATGATATAACCATACTGGGAAGATTGTCCTAGGAGTCCACTTTAATAACTTTCATTTCCTAAAGACTAGAAGTTTGTATGCATGTAAAGAGAATTAAATTTCTATAATATCTTCCCTAGATAGATATTGCCTAAAATTGAAAGATCAAGAGGTAGCAATACATGCATATGTATTATTTAGCAACATGGAGGTAAATACCAAAATCATATTCTAAAAATGGTAAAAATTGTTGCCTCTTGGTTTTAAGAAATGGGAAGAGTGAAAAGAAAAATAGGTCTGTTACTTTTCCTAAGCAAACCTCAAGAATTGATTTGACTTGTACTTGTATAAAAGATACAAAAGGTTTTTTTAAAGTAATTACATAGTAAGATATAGAAGCCACTTCAAAGCACTTCCAAGTGCTTACAACCCAGACATTTTAGCTAGGTGGTCAGTCAGGTATCCCTAAGTAAAATAACTAACAATGTCAGATGTATATGACAATGGTCATTGGGGGTTTAGCCAACAAGACCTCAGAAGAGGAAGAGAGTGCTCCTAAAGAAGGCACCGAAGGGTTCCTGGACAGAGTGGGCTTGAGCTGAGGCTTAAAGATGCATACAACTCATACTTTTGCTCATACAACACCGAGCCCTTGCTGACAAAAGGACTTCTGCTCTGATCTGGGATTTGGGTGTCAGAAATGAAGACTTGAGGAAATGCTATTGTCATTGGAGTCTCTCTGATTGACAAAAAAAATGCCATTAAATATACAAGCCACAGGAAAGTCAAAGAACCTCAACAAAAGTACATTTTTCTCTTATTAATTCCAGAAATAGGTGGTTCCCACTTCATTGTACTAGTAATAAAACTGTGGTTCTCAAATGGGGGCTATTTTGCTGCCCAGGGTACCTCTGGCAATACCTGAAGTTGTTTTTAACCTGAGAAGTTCTCCTGGCCTCAAGTAGGTAGAGACCAGGGATTCTGCTAAAATACACAGGACAGAGAACTATAATGTGCAAAAGGTCAGTAGTGCTGAGGTTGAGAAACCTTATGCTACACCATCCAACACTGTTCCCCATGCAGTTGTGCCCTGAGGAAGAGGAAGAACTAGAAGCCACATATACAGTAATATCTTCAAAGATTCCAGAAAAACCTCCCAAGCATATTTGTTTCTACAGGCTGGTTACTGATGCTCTAAAGCAGGCATGTCCAACCTGCGGCCCAGGATGGCTTTGATTGCACCCCAACACAAATTCATAAAACATCATGAGATTTTTTTTCTGCGACATTTTCTTTAGCTCATCAGCTATCGTTAGTGTTAGTGTATTTCATGTGCGGCCAAGACAATTCTTCTTCCAATGTGGCCCAGGGGAGCCAAACGGTTGAACACCGCTGCTCTAAAATTTAACATTTAAAGGATTCCTTGGGGTTAAAACAGTGCAACTCCAGAAATTCTCAAGTAAAAGGAAGAGGTGCCCCACTAAAGCAGTGACATTGAATGAGTTTCATCATAATGCCAAGTCTGATCAGTTGAAAGTAGTTGCCAAGAATACTATGTTAAAAAGGATTCCGTAAGCTCACCTGGGTTCAGTATAGAAAAAAACTATCATTAAAAAAAAAACTATGATTGACTCATGATAAGTAAACAGATATAGGAAAATAAGTATGGACATGCCCAACATATTTGCCTTTTTTTAAAAAGTTGAGGTATAATTGACATAACATTGCATTAATTTCAGGTGTACATCATAATGATTGATATCTGTATATAAGTTGATCACCACAATAAGTCTAATTAACATCTGTCACCATACATAGTTACAGACATTTTTTTCTTGTGATGATGACTTAAAATCCCCTCTCTTAGCAACTTTCAAATATGCAGTATGGTATTATGCATTAACTATATAGTCTGTTCACTACACGTGCCTTTAACATCTTCTGCTGGGTTCAATGATCGGGTTTACTTTTCAGCTGACTAGGAAGTCATGTGAGAACATAAATGTAAATTTCAATAGTAGAATTGAAGGTGGGTGTGGTAGGCAGACTAATGACCCCATAAAGATGTCCATGCCCTAATCCTGAGAACCTGTGATTATGTTATGTTACATGGCAAAGGAGAATTAAGGTTACTAATTAGCTGACTTTAAAATAGGAAAATTATCCTGAATTATTCAGGTAAGCGCCAATGTAATCACAAGGATGACAAGCCCAAGTGGGAGCAGGCAAGTAAAGAGTCAGAGTAAAACATGATGACAAAAGCAAAGTCAGAGATACCCAATCTGAGAAAGACTTAACTGGCTATGGCTGGCTTTGAAAATGAAAGGGAGCCATAAGCCACGAGGGAAACCTCTGGACTGGTGGGGCACCATAGTGGTGATATCAAGGCCTCTAGAAGACAGTATGAAAATTCTGAGTACTAGAAGATAGGAGGAATAGACACGTGAAGTGGAAAGGAAGGGGTCCTAAGAGAAAACCATCCATGAAAACTTGACTGCTTTCATTGTGTTCCTAACTCAAAATGGGTCTCCAGAGAAAGACAGGAGAGAGCAGATTTTCCTTCTGGAATTTGGCAGAAAGACAGGTAGAGACTCGCTAAGTAGTCCAAAGGAATCAGTCACTTTTATTGTATCCAGAAGGTACTCCCATTTTCCTAGCATCAGCCCAGCCAGCATCTTACCTGAATTAACGTGAGGGACAGCCTGCCCAACCAGTGCATAAGCTGCAAAGCAGGGACATTTTTGAGGTTTGACTCCAAGCTATTCCTGCAAACCTTGAATAATCTCCATCGCCACTTAAATCAGTGCAAGTTTTATTTGTGTAAAAAACTCTTAGCCAGAGTCCTTTATTACTGTTATATGATTGATTACCTTAAACCGTACTAGAAGTAGGATAAGGCATGAAAAACAGAAAAATCTGCTTACACAGTCTTTGGATCTGAAAACCAAATGGAAACATTAATATCTTAAAGCTGAAACCAGTTACTGGATCAAACTCCTAAGGAACCTTGAACAACCTATTGAACCAAAACAACATCCTGTCCCACAAATGATTTCAATTCATGTTATGAAATAAAACAGACATCATGTTTTTACCCTTAGAACATAAAACATAGTATTGAGCTTCCAGTGCTATTAAATAGATATATAATTTCAGAAAATAGGATAAGTCTCCAGTTCTGATGAAAAATAATTACGGCTTCATGTTTTTCTCAGGTTGAACCTATTGCTGGATAATTAGTTCAAAATGGATCTCTTTCCCAATCCTCCGGAAAAAGAATGCTTGGTATGTTTTGATTGGTCAGTGCGCCATCACGCATTTTATGAGTTCTTCGCTTAATCTGATGGTAATGTATTCTTTTCAGGCAAAGAAGAAAGACCATGCCCAGAGGTGACAGCAGTGGCACCTGAATTTCTCAACAGATCTACATGTGATTGGGTATGTCAAAGAAGGGAAGTTAACTTGTCTTTTTTTTAAATCATATTCCTCCATAGTTAATCAAAGTCTTCCCTGAATGACCAGCTTCAGTAGCACCATGCCCTTCCCCATCACAAGCCTCCAGGCACCCACTCAATGTCTGAGTGAGTAATTACCTATTCAGTGTCCGTCTTCCTTGTTATACTGTAAGCTCAAAGAGGGTTAAGGGCCGTAGTGTTTGTACCCCACGCCCTATTCCTAGTACCTGATACTGGGCTTGGTACATACTAAATCTATTTAAATACATTTGGAGTTAATGAATGAATAAACGAGCAACTGCTTCCTTCCTAAAGGGCTGGGCAATTTATTCCCAAGACAGGGAGGTGCTTTGGAAACTACCCTAGACAAATACAAATGACATGGAGATTTTCTAAATAAACTATTCATTGAGAAAATGTTTCTTTATTTGTTCAGCCACATTATGAAAACACTCCTCTCTGGCAGTCTTCCCATCATATTTACATTTAGAAAACAGGTATTTATTAATAGTATTTTTTTCTTTTCTAACAATTTGTCAAATTATATCTTATCGTACCACAATGTTTATATGTTTTTACCTTGTATGCTCTCAGACTTCTCTGCCTGCTCTGGTGTTTGGAGACTGCAGGTAAAGCACCTTCACTATCCTAGCTTCAGGTCAGCAGTAAATGCTGGCATCGGCCCATCAAAGTGTTTGATCTCTGGAGAAGCAGAGATCAGACACTGTTTGATTTTAACTGAGAAATAGGATCCTTATGAAAAAACTTGCAGGCATTAGACACGAGATAGCAGAGAAATGGCCAAACCTGACCTTGAAATTCTGTTCTCAAAAAGTAGATAAATATCCAAGGAGATGATTTTTGGTTTACAATCCTGAGATTAAGAAATAGGGAAAAGTATCAGCATGCATAATGTCATCAGAGAAGGAAAAGAGGTGGGTTTAGGCAGAATTATATATCTGCTCAAAGCTGTTGCTCACCTTTTCCACATTTCAACTCTTTCCCTCATTGCTTCTTCCAGTCTTCAAAAATGTAGATTTTGGTAAGTCTGTTGGCCTTACCTCTTCTTGCAAATCAATAAAAAAATAAGTCTGCCATGCCACATAGTGACTGGAAAACAGTCTGTTGTATGGATGATATTTTAAAAATTATTGTCCAAGTGAAGCTAAAAACATTACAGTATAGGAGTTCACAACTTTGCCCCCTGTGACTATGTGCTTGACTCCAGGTTTTCTATGAAACCAATCAGGACAATGGGCAGAAAGATCTGAAAACCGGAAGAGGAGACTGACTGAGGATATAGATATTTTTAATCTTAGAAAGAGAAAAAAAATAAACTTTGTTGTGGGAAACAAAGGGAGAAAGACCAGAACGCTGACTGCATACAGGGATGAGAAAGACGTGTTGAGCTGATGGTCTTTAGAAAAAACTTAAGTGGGTAAGGAATAGAAGAAGAGATGAAGAAATAATTTTAAAGACTCCTGCTACATATGCTTTTGACATCCTTTGAAAGTCCATAGTAAATATTTGAATTACCTTGCGATTAGTCTTGGTCACCAACCTCGTGTTTATTTGAATGTGATACATCATACAGAAGTGACCACAGGGGCCACACGTTTAAATGGGCTCTTCCTCACTTGTTTCCTTCCTTTATCCCTGTACATAAGGAAACGGACATAAGTGGAATCTAACTCATCAGAATTCTCTCAGCTAATTCAGCTTTTATATTCCCAAAGAACTCTCAGGAGAAACAAATCAATGAAAGAGAATTATCTCATACAAGAAATCCTGTTAGAACACACATACACACAATTGTTATAGGATACAGACATTCCAACATTTAATACTTTTTATATTTACAACTCTATAAACATGAATACCCAGGTAAAGTTCAGAATGATCACCCTGAGATACCTGTAAAATCTCAATTTTTGTCCATATGAAAGGGGAAAACATATAACCGAAAGAGATTTTGGCAAAAGGAACTCCATTCCTTCTAGCACTGGGCATTGTGGGTACGGGCAGCTTGGCCACCTTAAAGACACAGCATGCAATTCAAAAAGGGACCAGGGATCCAGTCACTGGTGGCCACATGTATGTAAAAGGAAACCTCGCCTTTTGATGCAAGTATCATTTTTGCTGTTTCTGTTAAGAGGACTTTATATGAGCAGCACCAGAAAGAATCTCTGTACGCTGAGGAAGCTCCAAAATACTGAAGGGCAAAGCAACTAGATTTTTCTCTTTCCCACCGGAAACTTTTTCTCAAAATGACCCATTTCTACCCGTGTTGTTTATATTTCCTGAACAAGGACAAAGAGGCAGGCCCTCACAACCACATAGCATTTACAGGCATTACTGTGGCCAGTTTTGGGGGGTTATTTGGGGTTTTTTTAATGTGTGTGTGTGTGTGTGTGTGTGTGTGTGTGTGTGTGTGTGTTGCCTCTTTTCATTTCTGCTGAGAAGCCCTAAATTTCAGCTTCTCTTGATGGTTTTCATCCCAGGCCACACAATTGGCAATGCCTTGAGTTCCAAGACCTCCCAAAAACACAGAGATCCCTGAAAATCTGAAACAGGTACCACTGATTATTTTAGCAGTGGAGGCCTTTTGTTTTCATTTGCCACTGTTACTTAAACAATTCTTTAAACTTGACTTTCAAGTTCCTGCCTTGGTCTTTTCTTTTCCACTGACAGCTTTACCCTGATTCTCTCCTCCTCTTCCCAGGCTTTGGCTCTTGACTTCCTGCTAGAACTGATATCAACACCATCGCTGTGTTTACGTCTCCCCCCACGGCCAGGCTCACTGATGTGGCGAGTGGCGCTCCGGGAAGTGGAGCCGGGAAGGCTGAGTCATCAGTCATCATCCCTTGTCTCTCTGGGTCTGACCAAAATGACAGAGGGTCCTCTCACTAAAGTGTCACTGGGAGGCCACAGCAGAAAGGAGGTGGAGGACTTCTCCCATTTGACTGTAACCACTTGCAGAAAGTTCACATTTTTGGCAGAGCAGTGAGAGACATTAGTATAGAAATCCCAATGCAGCTTTTGGTCACTTTTGTCCTTCAGGCCACAGCTTAAATGTGACCTTTTCTAAATGGTTAAACCACTTTGGAAAGCTACTGAAGCTGAACATATACCTACTCTGTGGCTCAGCATTTCCACTTCTGAATATATATGTGCATTCTATGTGCATATTATATATCCATATTCTATGCCATATATTTAATATATGCACATAATAATATATAATACAGGTAATATAAATCCATTCATATGTTCACTAAAACACACATGCAGGGATGTTCAGAACAGCACTTCTCAGCCAAAAACAGAAACAACCTAAGTACCTACCAACAGAATGGGATAAATAAATTGTAGTATATTCACATGGTAGAATACCACACAGCAATGAGCATACATGAACTATAACTATGCAAAGCAGTACCAATGAATACCACAAACATAATATCAAGCAAAAGAAAACAAAGAGCAAGAGAGTAAATACAGTATGGTTTCGCTTGTATAAAGACAAAAACTTGGCAAAATTAATCCATGCTCTTAGAAGATCAGGATAAAGGTTTCTACTGGGGGCTGCGCCTGGAAGGGAATTTGAGGGGGGTCTTCTGTGGTGCTGGCAACTTTAGATTTCTTATCTATTAATAGGTGCTGCTTACCCCCAATGTGTTCAGGTTGTGAATGAGTCATGCACTTCCTTTTTGTACGGTATACTGCAATTAAAAGCTTTTTACAAATCATCTTCTTTTACATGCTATAAGACACTGTGCTAAATAAAATAAGCTAAGCACAGATGGACATGTATTGTCTGATTCCACTCATATGAGGTATATAGTCAAATTCATAGAGACAGAAAGTAGGATCATGGTTTCCAGGGGGTGTGGGGGGAGGGATGATGTGTCAGTGTTGAATGGGGACAGGTTTCCTTTTGTGATGATGAAAGTGTGCTGGAGACGGATGGTGGTGATGGCTGTACAACCATGTGAATGTACTTAATGCCACTGAAAGTTGAGTTTTAAAAGGATTAAAATGATGGATTTTATGTGATACTTATTTTACCACAATTTAAAATAAAAGTCATCTTCTCACGGCATACTTTCCTCATCATCTCACAGAAAGAACCACACTTGCAGTCATTCCTATCACAAAAACATGTTTATTTCCACCACAGCACTTGTACCGTTTGCTGCTTTCTTGTTCTTTATTCGTTCTCAGTATCATTATTGTCAGTGTCTACTAGAATGTAAGCTCCATGAGGAGAGGT
The DNA here is from genome assembly GCA_004026885.1 of Lyroderma lyra. Classification (NCBI taxonomy): domain Eukaryota; kingdom Metazoa; phylum Chordata; class Mammalia; order Chiroptera; family Megadermatidae; genus Lyroderma; species Lyroderma lyra. The sequence continues at coordinate 269,469 of PVJL010000272.1, forward strand.
ATCTTGTCTGTGTCATTCAACTCTATCTGGCAGCTCAATAAACGTTCAATGAATCAACAAATTTTCTGGGTGATCTTAAGCACGTGATGAAACTCTTCTGTAAACCTTTTATTTTATTCATTCATTCCATTTGTTCTACAAATATTAAGCATTTATGTACATACTTGGGGGGATTCAAAAGTGAAATGAGGCAGCACATTCCTACAGACATGAAGCTAGCTCTTGCAAGCAGCAACGCATTCCCAGTTTTTGGCTAGCTCTCAGGTACAGGCTAGATCACAACGGCACATAGATTTAAACTCAGTGTGACGGATTAGACCATTTAGTGTTAGCTGCTTCCAGAGTTTGTTGAAAAGGACTCTAAGGCAGCATCTGGACTCAGCAGTAAACAAAAATGTCATAAAAAAATTAGCGATGTCTACCATGAGACCTTAAAAGCAGAATGATGGCATTGATATCATGGATTTTGTCATCCTTGGGATTGTTGATTTCTTGTTGTGGGTGGTGTAGATGTGATTCAGGGTTCAAATTCAACCTGAACTAATAGATGACTCTTGAATATTTTCCAACTGAAAGTCTATGAGTCCAAAATTGAATCAGATTTGGAGAGTATGGCTAGGGAGCATCTCCACAGTCTTGGAGTGCTGCACAATATAACATCCAATCCAGGGAACCCACTAAAGGTAGGGGAGAGATGGAGATGTGGGAGTGAGCCAAGATCCTGAGATCCACTCGTCATATCACATACTGCTCCATGCAGAAGCTGTCAACCTGCTAGAGTAAGGACATGACCTGCTGAAGTACTACCTCATAGGCAATACTCTGCAAGAACAGGGTACCATCCTGCAGGATGCAGTGCACACACTGAACCAAAGACCTCTATGTGGTGCTACGGCCCTACTTAATATCATTGGCAATGACCCATTCGGGGACTTCGTACTTTCTGTCCCTACAACTCAAGGCTCTGCAAGATTAGAGGTTCTGGTTCCAAAATGGGACACGCCCTTGCAAAGGGACATAGCAAGGCTTCTACTGCTCCAGAGGACACAGCCGCCATCTGGGTACTTTGGACTCCTTATGATCTAGGCCCATCAGGCTACAGCAGGAGTCACTGCCTTGGCAGGGGTTACTGATTGTGATCAGGAGGAGGTGGGGCTGCTGTTACAGAATTGGGGCAGGGGTAAGACACGTAGGACGCAGGTGATCCACCCAGTGCTTCCACTTACTCCCTTGTCTAAGTGTGACTATAAATGGACAACTGTAGCCATCATGACCTCAGAAGAATATGGTTTCCAGGGGTTCAGACTCCTCAGGAATTAGCATTTGGGTCAAACCAATAGATAAACTGAGGCCAGAGAAGCGGCAGTTGAGGGAGAGGGAAATTTAGAATGGACCCTGGGAAGGACAGACAATAAATACCAGTTGGAGTGAGGCTCATAGGAACCCTGGCAGATCTGCTGCCATGCACGAGGGGTGGGCTGAGGCCGCCATGGAGGTGTATCACTCCAAACTCCATCCAGAAAGAACTTGCTGGCAGTCTCAGCTATTCATGTTTTTAGGGTCTGACTTAACTTTCAAGCTAAAACCACACCCTTCCAAGGCATCTCCCAGCCAATGCCAGCACTGCAGAAACTAGAGCCTAGCTATTTCTGCATTTTCCTCTGTTGAGCAATCTTTGCTCTGGATTTGGGTTGGTTGAGATTTTGTCCTATCTGAACCATGGTCTGAGGCTCTCCCTACTCAATCACACTTCCTCTTCCTTCACAGGAGTGAGAGCTACATCACAGTCTGAAGGCTTTCCCTGCTGAATCCTAATTCTTTCCCCTTTTGTCTTTCACAGATACAACCTCCCAATAAACCTCTTGAACTTCAAACCTTGTCTCAGGGTCTGCTTACCCTAGAACCCAAATGACACAAATTGTTTTATGGATAAGATCCAAATTTAACACAAGGGCCAACATTGAAAATTACAAGTATTCATTTAGAAACAACTTATTAACAAATCTATATGGTAGGCTCCAGGGTGAGGGGGATTGGAGATTTACTTATTTAATGATAATAAACAATTATTTTGAGAAATGCAGGGAAGGCATCTAAAAATCAAGTCACGATTGGAACCTAAGGCATAGTCACCGTGTGCCAAGCTCTTCACGTGGACTATCCCACTTGCTCCTCACAATGCCTTATGACGTGTGACTTTTTATTATTCCTTTCTTCAGAGAGTTCATGGAGATTCATTTGACTGCCCAGTGACATAATTACTAAGTTAAAGAATCAGAATTGGTACCCTCAAAAGCCTAATCTATTAAATACTACCCCATTACAGTTATCCAGAGTTGATTTATGTTGATTACAACCAAGGAATTGTCACGGGGCTCTAGGGAGCAAGGTGTAGTGTGTAGACCATCAGGGAATTGTGCACCCATTCACACAAAGGTAGCCCCATCTCATATGCTTCTGAGCCATGTAGGCTCAACCTCCAATCATACAAAGACTGTTTACCTTCACTTGCTGATATAGATTAGCCAATTCCTACAGTGGTTTCAGAACCTAAACTTGCTTTGAAGTGTCCACTTTTGCATATGACCCCAGAGAAAATGGGATCTAGTCCCAGTCCCCAGGCTGCTGACAACGGACAGGGCATGAAGGGGATCATGAGCTTCCTCCTGAAAGAAAGCACTCAGGGGGGCACGAAGAACAGTGTCTGTAGACAAGGAAGGTGGAACTCCTTCCTTACGCAATGAAATTTCAATGGTGGGTTTTTAAAGAAGGATTTGAGTACGTGGAAATCTGTGATTCCTTTCATTCTTACAACAATCCCTTCGCTAAAATTACCAGAGTTAGAGATTCTGAAATTTTGCTGATCATGGAAAATGGAGAAATTTCAGTTTGTGACTCCCTGAAAATCAAACTCTGACATTGATTTGTAGGCTGGGGGTTGAATTTGCAGTCTTGGCAGGTATATTATGTAAAAATCTGGACATTTAGATTAAATATTTCACTTACCCAGAGTGGTGGTAAACTGAGGATTCACGGAAAGGCCCTTGGACTTCACATACCTCATGAGTAGATGCTGAAAAGCCTAAGTACAATGTATCTTGTTTAGGAGCTAGCCTGTGAAGTCAGGTGGGTTTAGATACTTCTCTTGTTAGTGTATGAACAGTGTCAGGGAATACATTCCAGCTGTGTCTCACCCACAAAGAATAGACGCGGACGAGCTGAGGAGGTGGCGGGCAGGCCACTGATTCCCCCATCTATCAACCAATTTGTTTCTGTGGGACCACGAAAGCCACACTCTTTGCACTCGTTTTTAATAAGCCTTTCTAAACTGTCTCATGTCATCTTGTTAGGTAAATACTTACCGAATGAATTATGGCTGCGAGCTTGATCACCAACGTGAAATCCGAGCAATCACCACCTCACACCCCTGGTATCAGTGACGGGTGCGGGGCGGGGTCACAGCTACTCACCTTAGAAGTGGAACATGGCGCGCCGGAAGGAACTCGTCACTGCCCAGGTTTCATGGTGGTGGCATTGCATTTCAGTTCTTCTGATGGCTGCAAAGATCAGAGAGATAGGGATCACGCTGCTGTACTTGGGCTGGAGCTATTGCTTACCTTCCGCCAGTGCATCATTCAGGGGTCACCTAGAAAACAGAAATCACTTCAGCTATTTTAAGTGGGATGGGATTTAAGAAATGCAAAGAATTTACTACATATAGAATATTGGAAGGGCTAGAGAAGCAAATTTCAGATGGGCTCTCCAGGGATGGCTTCCAGATGACGGGACTGGTCCACCCGGGAACCAGTGCCCCTGCCACCATCAAGAAGGTAGAGAATTGGGGAACTGCCCTGGAATTTTTAGTTCCTGAAACTCACAGTCTAAGCAGCAAGCCGGAAATCATGAAGCCTCAGCCCTGCGACTGCTGCCTTCAGTGTTACACTGCTCCTGCCAGACTGGCATCAGCCAACATTGTATGTCCAGCATCCTACACCTTGACTGCCATGGAGCTAGGGTCTGGGCATGGTGATGCTACCACAAAAAGCCCCACCCCTCCGCACCATGCTTGTCTGCAGGGCACAGAAGCTGCAACAGTGCTTCTCCATGCACATATCTGTCTCCCAAACGTCCCTCAAATGCATCTGATTGACCAAACTTGAACGACATCTGGAACCTTAACTATAATGGAATCAAGAGACAGAGCTTTTGGCTTTCCAGCCCCTGTGGTCCTGAGAGGCATCCTAAAAGGAGAGGGAAGGGGGGCTGAGCATTCATGCACTATGACACCCAGCCAACTCCCATGTCTCTAGAGGAAGAAGGGGACAGTGGGTAGCTATATGAGTAAGCCACAGGTAAAGACATTCCTGGCTTGAAAACCTAAGTGGAACCAAGAAAGAAGAGAGATAAGCCCAGCCCGAGGGAGAATTTGAGCTTGCTTGACAAAGAGAATGGTTTCAGTCATTCAGAATCCCTATCAAATGCTGCCCTCTGGTGTTCGTGGGATAAACTGCTTTTGAGAAATGCTGAAACAGTCTGATGAGAGAACGCATCTAGCTGTAGTTTTCTGGGGTGAATAGTGATGGATGTCTGAACTTCATGGAATTGGGGGAAATCCACTAAACTGGACACCAAAACTACTTCCAAATGATGTAGCCAGTTGACAGTCACACCAAGCTTTGCCAAGGTGTTATTCACTCAGACCTCTAGATTTAGGTTCTTTTCCCCTCCATGATCAGAGTTCTGAGCATTCCTTGTTTCACGCTATGATCAGGAAAGCAGATGATCAATTAAATTATTTACATGAATCATGGATCAAAATGAAAACTTCCAGTAAAAGAGTTTAATTTATTGCCTGTATTGTTAACTTGACTTTTCTTGGTTTGCAATCTATCTTTACAAGATGCTAGGAACTTGCTTTCTCCCAGTATTGTATCCACAGGAGTGTGGATCTCTCTTGTCTTCCTTCCAAGCTGTTAAAATGGTTAAAGTCCAGGGTCCTTGCTCACAGGAAGTAGGTCACAGTCATCTCCCTCCTTCCCTCTTCCCTCATGGTCATCTGTGGTAAACCAGAGTTATGGGTCAAGCTGGGTTAGAATAGACCTCCTCTTTAGACATCTTTACGTGAGTTGTCTATATTGGGGTTGGGGGTCAAAAGCATTTATATCAATCAAGTGTGACTCTGTTTTCCTTTGCTAACCTTCCTAGACTATGTGTCTTTCTTGGTTATTCTTTAGTAGGATTTAAATATTCATGGGTCTCTGGCCAAAATAATTTCTAGCAGCAGTACCTCAGCCTCACTTGGATTTCTAATTGGATTCAGCCTAGAAAACCTGACAAGAGTAATGAGAAATGGCGATCATGGCTGGAGTTGCAGCACTGTTTTTCTGAAAACTATGGCCACCTTCAGACCACCATCTCTGAGAACTTCTAAATATTTGGGAACACTTTGACAAACAGTATGAAACCAACCAGCGTTGAGGCTAGAGCAGGACTAAAACATGACAAGCTGGAGGTCCTCAGCAGAAAACACTGCAATATTGCTTTATGCAGATAAACCTTCCACTTTCAGGTGCTAGAGCTGTCCCCATTCCCACTTCTCTGTTCAGTCCTCTGGCTTGAAGGGAAAGGCATTTGCAAACAAGTCACTGCAGAGATCACAGAGCTCCCCCTCTGCATAGCCTGGGGACCTGCATCATGCTCCTCCCACCCCACTGTTGGCCTTCCCACTGGGGGGCACACGGACTCATCCTTGGGAGGCAGGGATGAAAGGCTGCAGAAAACAACAAGTTTGAAGCTGTGTGGGGTCAGGGCTCTGTGTAATCAGTCAGTAGGGGGCCCTGGTCTGCTGCTCTGCTTCAAAGCTTTGGAATTTGACTTAAGGGATGTCATCCTGCTGGGTTCTTAGAAGAAATTCCCAAGGGCTAGAGGTGAGGTCTAGCCACAAAAGTGAGATCATAGATGGAGAAACAGTTAGAAAAGTTTGCAGTGCTGTTGTTATGAGAATGAAACAATAATAAGTCAACCACAAGGATCCTCCCAAGATTGTCAAATCCCCCATGTTTAATGATTCACTCATAGTACAATAAAATAGTGTAGCTCTGAGAGCTAAATAAATATGGAATCGAGAATCAATTTTAATATTCACAAACAAGAGACCAATTAAACAATTTATGGTAATCCCTACAATAGGAAAAATGCAGCCATTGAAAAATCATGTAGCACATACATATTGCTAGCAGGTATGTAATTGGTACTACCTCTGTGGAAGGCAACTTGGCGCCACAGAGTAAAGTTACAAATGTATCTCTAATCTGCATTTCCACTTTAAGGAATTTATCTTACAGGTATATTCACAGAGGTGCAAAGTAACATGTGCATACATGCACAGGACTATTTATGACAGCATTTTTTTGTAACAGTAAAAGTTTAGAAACTATCATTAGGGAACCTGTTTAAAAGGTTATGGTATACAGTGTTATTGATTTAAAAAATAATAATAAAGCCTTAAAAAAGGAAAAAAGCTCTCTATGTCCTCATATATTGCTAAATGTAAAACAATAACAAAAATCATCAAGGTGCAGAACAGTCTGTATGTTCTACTACCATTTGAGGTTAAATAAAGTGAGGGAGAGGGGCTGGGAAGGATCCGTGCTGCATGGAAGACCACCAGTGTCCAACCCAGCTTGCTGTCAGGACTTCAGCCTCAGCTGGCTGAGTATGGAGCTGGTCCTGAACAGAGCAGCCACAGCTGAGGAGGACACATATGCATGCAGTTGGTTACTGTAGATTTTAATTTTTAGCATACGTGAGAATCATTTGGGTTATTGGTTGAAAATGAAGACTTAAGGGATCTATCCAAAAGAGATTGCCATGAGTAGGTCTCGGGTTGGGACCTGGAACTGGTGGGGTTGTATTTTTAAATAGATTTCATTTTTCAGAGCAGTTTTAGGTTCACAGCAAAATTGAGAGGATGGTACAGAGAGTTTCTGTACAACCGCTGCCCCCACACCTGCATAGATAGCCCCCCCTCAGGACTATGAACATCCCCCACCAGAGTGGTACATTGATGACAATTGATGAACCTACACTGACACATAATCATCCGAAGTCCACAGTTTGCATTAGGAGTCACCCTTGGTGTTACGCATTCTACGGGTGTGGACAAATGTATAAGGACATGAACCCGTCGTTACAGTATCGTACAGAGTAGTTTCACTGCCCTAAAAATCCTGTGTGCTTCACCTTTTTATCCCTTCCTCCCTCTTAACCCCTGGAACCACTGGTATTTTAACTGTCTCCATAGTTCTCCCTTTTCCAAAATGTCGTGTATTTGGAATTGTACAGTATGTAGCCATTTCAGATTGGCTTCTTTAACTTAATTATATGCATTTAAGATTCCCCCATGTCTTTTCATGGCTTGATAGATAATTCCTTTTTAGCATGGACTAATATTCCATTGTCTGAATGTTCCACAATTTCTTATTTCACTCGCCTACTTAAGTACATCTTGGTCGCTTCTAGGTTTTGGCAATTAGGAATAGCTGTGAATAAACTTCTGTGTTCAGTTTTTTGTGTGGACATAAGTTTTCAACTCCTTCGAACAAATACTGAAAAAACACGATTGCTGGATTGTATGGTAAAAATCTGCCAAACTGTCTTCATTGTGCACCAGTTTGCACTCCCACTGGCAGTGTGTGAGAGTCCCCTCCTGCCCCACATCCTCGCCAACATTTGCTGTTGCTGGGGTTCTGGGTTTTGTCCAGTCTGATAGGTGTGGGGGTACTCACCGCTGTTTTATTTTGCATTTCCCTGATGACATACGACGAGAAGCCCCTTTCCATGGGCATATTTGCCATTTCTATACCTTCTTTAGTGAGGTGTCTATTAAAGTCTTTGGCCCACTTGGCATTTTTTTTTAAATAAGCACAAAAAGTGTTTCTGACACAGCAGCTCCTTGGCCCAGCCTTTGAGAAACGATCTGCAGCGGCCAGAGAGACTAGCCGGCAGGAGGCGCCAAGGTCGTGGCACCGAGTGGAAGTGGGACCCAGGACCCAGGAGAGGGGCATGCAGCCCTGCCACGCGGCCTCAGCTGGTGTTTGCTGGCAACTTTGTTCACAGAAGCGAGCCCCACCACAGACACTCCTCGGTCCTTTTGAGATTGAGGCGATCTTTATCATTGAACTACAACAGAGGTAACTGCTGGTCGCCCAGTTACTCACAGATAGAAAGCTGGATTTATGAGCACGTAAATGTGCTGATTTTATTTTTATAACCTGCTGGTTTTGTCTCAAAAACATTGAATCAACATCTTTGAACTGAAGGGTTTTTATTTTTGTGTTTGTTTCACACCGTACCCGCAGAGAAATCCCTAGAAATGTTGAAAATGTTTAATGTTAAGGGATCTTATACACTCAAATATATACCAACTTTAAAAGTCTTCTGTTTTCAATCTACTTTCACTCAGTCTTTTATTCAACATTTACTGAGTGCTGTGTACAGTCCAGGCACAATTCCGGGTACAACAGAGAACAGAACAAGGACATCTGCCCTCGTGGAGCTTACATGGTAATGGCAATAAATACTAACCACAGTGAGTACATTACACAGTGTTCAGGAAGTTTTAAGGTCGGTGCAGTAAAGAGAAGGAAGTGTGGGACAGAAAAGAGGGGGCGATGAGGATGGGGTTGCAGGTTGCAATCTTAAAGGATATTCAGGGTGGGCTTCATTGAAAAGATGACATTTGAGAAAAGACTTAAAGGAAGGAAAGGGAGAGAGAGAAGCCGGCCCCAGGAGGGACTACCTGGCCTGATGAGCGAAAATGGTGGGTAAGTGAGGTGAGTTAGAGGTAGGATAGGAAGTAAGGCCAGGGAGCGGGTGGGGGTGAATCGGCAGCTGCCCTACTGGCCTGGTTCAATAATGAGAGGCGGACTTCTACTGCTTTGAAGAGGGATTTCTTCTTCTTCATATTTCCAATAAAATTTTACTTTTTAATACATTTATACAAATTTGGCACATATTTTTATCAACTTTACTGATGTATAAACTTATTATTCAATGAATTTCAATAAATGATTACACCTGTGAACTCACCACCACACCAACGTTACAGAACAACTCCGTCATCCCGAAGACTTTTCCCATAACCTTTTGCCATCTGTCCCTCCCTCCACTGCCAGCCCCAGTCAATTATCAGTCTGCTTTTTGTCACTACAGATTGTTTGCATTTTCTAGGATTTTTATATACACGGAATCATATAGTATATACTCTTTCTTGTCTGTGTTCTTTCACTTAAATGATGCTTTTCAAATTCATCCATGCTGATGTATATATAAGTGTTTCGTTCCTTTTTTATTGCTGCATATTTCATTGTATAATTATACTATATTTAGTTTATTCTTTTACCTATTTATGGAAATTTGGATATTTTCTCTTCAGAATTGTAATATATTAATGTTGCTTTTATTAATTGTGTTCTAGAAGTCATTATACTAATGCCACCATCAAGAAATTTGAAATGCTTAAAGCCTATGAACACAGGAAATGTTGGTTTGTTCAATCCAAATTTATATCCATATTTTTGCTCCAGAGAATTATAATAGGGTAATAAATAAAAGACACTGAAGCATGAAAACATGTTAACTTGGTAGGATAAAATTTTATGAAGGAAATGGAATGGAAAAGAATGGTGGGAAATTTCCCAGTGCTAAGAAGTTTGTTACATGTTACCCTGTGGTATTTCCAGCCCATTATATATACTTAAAGTGATGTGATTTTTATCTTAAGTCAATACTTACAATATTCTAGAAATGTAATACTTTAGAACTCTTTAAACTTAAAAAAAATGTCAATTTTAAAATGTGAATGTGAAAATTAAAAAGTAAAAGTAAAAATATTTGAGTATCCCTTCTCAGGTCCCATTACTAGAGGTCGTTCTTTAATTGTTCTGGAGTGAGCAAGAACATTATGTTTTTTTAACTTATCCAGGAGTTAATAGTTCTAATGTACAGCTAAAGTTGAGCATAGCTGCTCTAAACACAGTAGTCTCTCGCAATAGAATGACACTACACAAGGAGTAGAAGAAAAATAAAAGCCACACTGTTTAGTGTTAGCTATCAGGCAAGTAACTGTTTGCAAGGTTTATAAAAGTATCAAATCAACAGTCCTTATATAACTTAAGCACAAAAATGTTAACCAATAACCATGGCTGATAACTGTGATGACTTCCAATGATGAAATGCTATTATTTGCAAGGCACTATGCCAATTGCTGTAAATAAAAGGAATTATCTCCATTTTAGATAGTTCCAGGCCTGGAACACTAAACCACAGAAGTATGGTGACAAAGAAAAACCCCAGAAGGCTGTAAATATTCATTAACTGGCAACTGCCCATGGGCTTATCTGTTGGCCCCTTTTCACAGCAGTATTTCTTTTTGCTTACTGCCCAAAATTTCAAGTCTGCAACTTAATTTTGTTTTCTATTCCCAGTTTCTCCTCTACTCTCCTTTAGTGCCTTAGCTGTTTTTTTCCTCATTCTTCTTATTATGATTTACGAGGGCTGTCTGGAAAGTATCCAGCCATGCTATATGAAAAATGGAGGCGTTTGTGGCTGGATTTTATTCTGGACGGCCATCATATAGTATAGTGATAAAAGACGAGACTAGGATTTGGGCTCAAGGTCAAGTTTCATCATTAATTAGCCATGTGACCCAGTAAAATAATGTAAAATGGGAGTCATTGGTGCCCTGTGTAGTGGGCTGACTGGTAGGCTCCTGAAGAAGATGTTCACATCCTAATCCCTGGGGCCTGTGACTATTACCTTATATGGCAAAAGATGCGATCTTGAGTGCAGGAACAGGATTATCTGAGTGAACCCTAAATGCAATCACATGTATGTCTGTGGGAGAAAGGAACCGTGAGTTTTGAAATACATAAACAGAAGAGAAGGTGATGAGAAAGCAGAGCACAGAGAGATACAGCCATCACATGCCAAGGAACGCTGACAGCCAACAGAAGCTGGAAGAAGCACAGAATAATTCTTCCCTGGAGCCTGGGAGGGATTGCAGCCCCACTGAACCCTTGACTTCAGATTTCTGGCCTCTAGTACTATTAGAGAATAAATTTCTGTTGTTTTAAGTCATCAGGTTTGTGGTAATCTGTTACAGCAACCACAAGAAACTAATACATTCTGGTTACCTCCCAAGACAAAGAATAAGCTAAGGAATGAACAAGTACTTTTAAATGAAGTGCTATAAAAACACAAGCTGTCCTTACTGGTCACTTTCTACAGGACTTCCAAGACCATGCAAATAGCATTCATCATGGATCAGTCTTCATGGCACAGATATAAGGGGGGAGTTTCTGGGGCTTCCCTGTGTTGTTGTGTACCCTTCCCCCTTAAGCCTTTTCTACCCATAAAGCTTAGGGTTTATTTTGGTGGTGATGGGAATATTGTTAATGGTAGCAGCTCCCAAAGAAAATGAGTTAGAACTACTTTAGCCTTGTGTTTTAAATCTTGCTAGCAGTTACTCTTCTCTTTATTCTAAGATTTTTATGTTACCCCAGGATTTAGAGCAGGTTTCTCAAGAGCGAGATTGACACTTGAGACCAGATAATTCTTTGCAGGGACCATCCTGCATGTTGTATGTCTGGCAGCATCCTTGTCCTTTATACACTGAATGAAAGTTGTATTGCTTCCAGTTGTGACAATAAAACTATCCCAAGACAAAGACCAAATGTTCTGGAGGGCATATTTGCCAACTCTTCCACTTCCCTTCCAAGAACCACTTATTTAGAAGATGATCAGACAGAACCAGCCAAAGTTCTCATACGGCTCCACTTCTGGTAGCTAAGCCCCGTCTTCATTCATACATTACGGTCTGGCCTAGACCTGAAAAGAAGATATGTCTCCTAGTTGCTTGCTAATTGATAGTTTCATCAATATTTCTGAAATTATAATCAACATTCCATTTGCGGCAGAATCATTTGAGCTTCTTGTTGACCTAATGAGACACTCATGAAATGTCATTTTATAGGTTTTACAGATGATTGCTTTGTTTGTTAAAGATTGGTTTTGATGAACTTCAGACTCCAGGTGAATGATGCTCTTTATTCTATTCTCTCGGTTTCTGAAATCTGATTCTGGTTCCCTCAACAAAGTCCTTCATACTTGCTGTCAGTTTTGGATACTACACCTGATTTTGGATACTACAGCCTCGCCTCTACCTATATTGACATCTCAGATCCATATCCTCACTCACAGTGCTGATGTATCACCTGTCTGTTCCCATTAGCACTGATCTCATTGGACGCACTCTCAGATTTCCTTGGATTCTGCTGCCCAGGTTTTCCTTGGATGCACATTCAGGACTCTGTGTTGAGAATTTAGCTAAATGACTCCATTATATTGCTGCTTTGGCTTTCATTTTCTGTAGCCAAGTGGCCTGAAGGGATCTTGAACTGATACTATTCTCTCCCTTGAGCACTTACCCTAGATAACAGTCCACAGACTCAACATGTAAATATAAATTCATGCTATGATCCTTCCCCTTATGCACCTCTTATTTAAGACCCACAAGAAGTTTACCAAAACCCAGATTTTTTGGCTTCAATTGACAAATCCAATCTTAGTCTGGGAATCCCAGAGCACTACACCCAAGAACCATAATAAAGGCGAATGCCCCAAATCCTGCCATCGTCTATCTGCACCCTGCCTTGACTTCCCCACATGGATCCTCTATATATTAATAAACTTCACTATTTCACCTTCTCTTTTGATCTTTTGTTGAACACTGGCTCAATATCTGGGCTCTACTTAACAAATGTTAATTTGTTTGTTTATTTGTTTGTTTATGCGGGTAGTTCCCAGGCTGGGAATCGAACCCAGGCTGCAGCATTGACAGTGCCAAAACCTAAGCCACTATACCACCAGGGGACTCCCAATAAATGTTAATTTTTAAAAATCACATCATGTTCATCTCTGTACTAATGAATCCTTGGCTCTATCCAATGTAGCAACTCTATCAACTGTTCCAGCTTCACCACATTTTTGTGCGTGTGCCCACATTCTAAATTGTGGCTTTGTCCTGCCTCTCCAACCCTAAAAACAAATGCCCAGAAGGGCCAGAAATCTAAAGATATAGACAGAGGAATGGTCAAATTGAAGGAAATCAGGTCCTTCTCCAAAATTCCCCATCTTGTTACTCAAAGAACCTTGGGAATAATCTTTTTATACCTTTCTCTGCCTTACTCGTATCTCTCACACTCCATAAATCATCAAGTCCTTGGATTCAACTGCATAAATATCTCTTCAATTAATCTAATTCTCACCATCCCAAACATAGGCCTTTGAATGTGCTGTTTCCTCAGCACAGCTACAGCAGATTAGTTGCGTAAGTGGCCACTTCCTTGTTAAGTTAACCTATAATCATACTCCAAAATTATGTAGAGAACAAATTTATATAGTATCTGTCCAATACAAGTTAATATAAAGATGCCACTGACACAGAACAATAGAAATTAATATCAAGAAGCATCAAATTTGCTACAAATTCGATGCAATCCCTGTTGGAATCCCAGCTGGCTTCTTTGCAGAAACTCACAAGCTGATCCTAAAATACATATGCAAATGCAAGAGATCCAGAATAGCCCAAAGAATATTGAAAAAGCAGACCAAAGTTGGAGAATTCACATTGACAGTTATAAAACTTATGACAAAGCTACAGTAATGAAGACACTGGTACTGGCATAAAGAAAGACATGTAGATCATCCCAATAGAATCAAGACTTCAAAAATAAACCCATACACCTATGGTCAACTGATTTTTTACAAGTAGTGTATCAAAACAATTCAAAGGAGAAAGAAGAGTCAACAAATGATACTAGGACAACAGATATCCACAGGCGAGAGAAAGAAGTGGGACCCCTACCTCATACCATACACAAAAATTAATTCAAAATGGATGATAAAATATTTAGAATAAAACAGAGGGAGTAAATCTTCATGAACTTAGATTTGGCAACTGTTTCTTAGATTTGACACTAAAAGTATAAGCAACAAAAAGCAAACTGAACATCATCAAAATTAAAACTTTTGTACTGCAATATGAAGTGAAAAGACCACTCCCAGAATGGAATATTTGCGATTCATGTATATTAAAAGGAACTTGTATCTAGACTATATAAAGAACTTCTGAAACTCCATAATTAAAAGATAAATAATGCAATTTTAAATGTGGCTAAAGATCTGAACAAACATTTCTCTAAAAAAGATAAACAAATGACCAATGAGCACACGAAAAATGCTCAATATCATTAGTCATTACATAAATGCATGTCAACACCACACTAGGGTACTGCTTCACATCCCCTAGAATGGCTATAATAAAAAAGACATACAATAACAAGTGTTACACAGAAAACTGATGGTTGCCAGAGGTCAGGGTGGGGATAAGTGTAATGGAGAAATGTGAGCAAAAGGCACAAACTTCCACTCATAAAATAAGTAAGTCCTGGGGATGTAATATACAGCATGGTGACTACAGTTAATACTGTATTTTATATCTGAAAGTTGCCAACAGAGTAAATCTTAAAAGTTTTCATCTCAAGAAAAAAAAAATCACTGCCAAATTGTGTTAAGATGTTAATTAGATTTATTGTGTTAATCACTTTGTAATATATACAAGTATCATTATGTTGTACACCTGAAAATATGTTGTTTTATATCAAGTATATCTCAGTTTTTTTAAAAAAAAGTAATGTGAATGTGGAGAAATTAGAACCCTCATACAATGGTGTACTCGCTTTAAATAACAGTCTGGTAGTTCCTCAAAGGGTTAAAGATTGTTACCATATGACCTTGAATTTCCTAGGTATTATTTTATTTATATGAAATTTCCAGAATGGATAAATACAGAGAGACAGAAAGTAGGTAGCTGGTTATGGTGGCCTAGGGCTGGGGGTGGGGGACAGTGAATGACTGCTATGAGTATGGGTTTCTTTTGGAACTGATGAAAACATCCTAAAATTAGATTGTGGTGATGGTTGCACAACTCTTGAATGGACTAAAAATGTTTAATTTACGCTTTAAATTGTATTTGTGAATTATATCTCAATAAAATCATTAAAAATACATCAACTAAAAAATTAAAAGTACAAAAAAATTAAAAGTATAACATGCACCAACTTCAAATATAAATTCCTCCTATATTATCCTGGTGGTTGGATGGGCCACTATCTGTTAGCATCTCATATCTACCTACCTTTGAGCTCCCAACCACTAACCATTTCTCATATGTCAAGGGTATCTAGCGCACTCTGGCCATTGTCCTCCTTTCTGCATTCTAAATGCACCAACATTTTTTTCTTTTTTTTTTTTTTTGCCATCATTTTTAAAGAAATCAGTCAGAGGAGTACATGAAGACTTGTGAATATCATAACTGGAGTAAATCAAAGAGAAATATATTCATATGGTAAAAGATGAAACTAGGTTCCTTGTAGGTATAAAATATTAAATATGAGTTTTTGAGTGACATGCTGAGTATACTTGTCTTTTGAAATTTTGTAGTTTTATTTAAACTAATTATTGGCTGCTTGAAATTTTGTCCTTCAGATTTCAAAATGATAGGGTAACTAAGAAGGCTCTGGAGTCAGAGTATCTAGACTCAAATTGTGACACTGCCACTTCTTTTAAGAAAGTTAGTTAATACCTGGTAATTCAGTTTTCTCATTTGGGAAAATGGAAATGATAGCACCTACCTCATCAGCTTGTAGAGAGAACTAAATAAGTAATTCATGTAAAGTTACAGTAACACAGTAATTAACTACAATGCAAGAATGCATAATATAATGGTTAAGAGTCAAACCAGTTAGGGTCTAAACCCTGGCCAACCCCTTAAGATTTCTGGGACAATGAAGTCTTGTTCATGGTGTTTTTTTCTCAGAATACTTCAGATATTTTAATTCTCCGCTTAAAAATTATTTAAGTAATATAAATATAAAAATGAAAACATCAGTCAGAAGGGTCAAGTTTCACTTCCTGCCCTCCCATACCTATTTCCACCTTCCAGGTTAGCCACACCATTTTTCAGGTTTTAGTATGACTACATCTATAACTGTAATTAATATAATTGTACCTCTACAATTTTATGTATATGTAAGTAATGTCTCCATAAGAGATGAAAATTTTAATCCCTTACAGCAATACTACTCCTTCCAAGTTTTCTTATAGTTTTAACTTTTGCATTGCTGTATAACTTTAAATAATATTTAAATGTTTTTCTTGACCAACTAACTTTAGAAAATATCTTCACTTTCTCCCAAATTATCAGCTATACCATAGCTTGTATACTTCAGTAGTTTGTCTTTCTAGAAATTTGTTCATTTAATTTGTTGGCATATTTCTCATAGTATTTCTTTATAATCCTTTTTATTTCTGTAAAGTTCCCTCTTTCATTTCCAATTACAGTCATTTGAATCTTTTTTCCTAGATCCATCTAGCTCAGTTTGTTTTATTCATCAGTTCAAATAACCAACTTTTGGTTTCATTGAATTTTCTCTATTATCTATTTTATTAATTCCTATTTCATTCTATCTGCTTGTTTGGGCTGAGTTGGCTCTTCTTTATCCAGTGTTAAGATAAAAGGTCAGATTGTTGATTTGTGATGTTTTATAATGCAGGCAGTAGCAGCTATACATAGCCCTCTAAGCATTGCTTTAGCTGTATCCCATTATGTTTTAGTAGGTTGTCTTTGTTTCCATTTATCTCAATATATATTCTGTTTCTCCTGTGATTTATTCTTTAGTACATTGGTCATTTAGACATATTGTGTTTAAATTCCTTATGTTTGTCAATTTCCCAAATTTCCTTATTTTTTCATTATGATTATTTTGCATGATCTTAATCTTTTTATTGAGGTTTGTTTTATGGCCTAATATATGACCTACCCTGAAGAATGTTCCATGCACTCTTAAAAAGAAAGCAAATTGGTCTGGCCACACATAGGATAGAGGGGAAAACAGTCCTCAGTCAGCTTAATTCCATGCTTTAAGCTACATTATGCCTACTAGCCAGGGTCCAATTTGAGGAGGTGACATCTCTCTTAAAGGAAACTCACATCTTACTACACGTTAAAAAGTAGCCTGGGGTTAGTTATAATACATACAGTACTTACCAATCTATTTTACATCATAGCATATAAAAAATGCTAATATTCACAAGGCATACTGGAATAAACTGAAGGGGCTTCTGGTGGAACACTGATTCTTCCAGGAAACAGTTCAACTACTCAGAGGTGAAAGGAATACCTAAGCACACTTAAAACTACAGTGACCCTATGTCCCAGGTTGCCTGTTGTCCAGGTATTATGTAGTTCCCACTTTTTCAAAAACCCACTCAATACCAGCCATGACCACAGGTTAAGAAGCCCCTGAGCTACACCACCACTCCCACCAAGTGGTTCTCAATACTAGCTGCACTTTATTTCACCAAGAGAACTTTCACAAAAACTCCCGTGCCCAGTTCTACTCTCCAGATTCTGGGCTAGGATCTGCATGTCCACAGTACTAGGATTGATTCTACTGAGCAAAGGCTGAGAAGCACAGCACCTTTATGCAATAGCTTCTCACTCACTCTCTTCAGTTTAAGCAAAGTAATAACTGAGGAGAAACAAACTTTAGTTTGTCCCTTTGCACTTCTCTCCTGCCTCACCCAACCCCAATTTCTCTCCAACCACCCCGGAGTTAACCTTTGCTACTAGCCCCCACTGCTCAGAATGGGTGCCACCTCCATTCCTGTTTCACTCACCTTATGTGGCTTGCTTATACTGGCACTAATGAGTACCTGTTTATCCCTGTCTGTCTTCCAAAACTACCTACAAATTGCTGCTGTATTGATGGGTTTTTCTGATGTTGCTGTATTTGTCCACTCTGCTAGTTTTGCATTTCTTTAAGTCAGTTTAATGCAATTTTGGAAGAGGAAAAGGGAAAAGGATTTAGTCTCACCACTTTTGAACCTTTTTTTCATTCCTTTGTCTTTATAGAGAGCAATGACTAGTTCGAATTAGACTGTCTATTAACCGGAACTCAAGCAACCAGCAAAAAACAGTGTTGCTGATTGCTCAAGTTCTGCTTTACAGAGAATCTACTTATGGTTATCTATCATCTACCAATCCCCACGGGTGCTGGTTATCTGAGAGTCTGCTGTATTTTGTTAATTTATGGTTCCCTTCTGCAACCAAGATAACACTGTCAATAATAGTATTGGCCAAGGACTGTGACATGTCTCATCACCCAAAGTCATTCTGATTACAAATGACAAGTAGGAGCTCTGCAAAAATGAAAACTGAGTGTGAGAAAATGGCTTTGGGGAAATATCCTGAAATATTTAAGTCTAATCAATATTTTACTAAGCTTATATGAGAGGACTGTCCGGAAACTATCCAGCCACTTAATATGAAAAAGAAGCAATTATGGCTGGATTTTTTTCCGGACAGTTCTCATAAATTCAGATGTTAATGTCAAAGACAAAACTTCTACATTTTTAACAAATCTCCACTACCCCTATCTAAGTCTCATAGTCAAGGTATTAATTCCAGCTTGGAAAAACTGACATCTGTAAGTATCTACCACCAGTAAAATTCCTGTTTACCTTAATTACAAGTATTGAGGACCTGTTCTGACTTGTGACTGAGGGGAAAAAATCCATAAAGTATAACGATCATAATGCTTCAACAATTTCTGAATGTTTAATAAACACATTTGGAGCCCTCCTCTCATGACATAATCCTGCTCATGATTCAAGGCACAAAACTTCCAGTAAAAATAGAACCTTAAGGATGGGCATGACCAAATCAAGATTTTTAATTTTAAGGCTAGTAGTTGGCAGCCTATATAATAAAAGGTCAGAGTCAAAACTTCATTCTTCCCTAATCTTATACATGATTTGGGGGGGGGAGGAATAAAATTGGATAAATTTTAAATACAGGCAAAAAAGAAGTATTTTCTTGCACTCACATATGTAAATCAGAAACCATTATGTAAAAATGACTTGATTGTTAGGGTGATTTTTAAATGTTCAGCTTATTTAAAATTCTTGTTTAGTGTCAGTTTTAAGCATTAGTTCCTTAGCCAGTAAAATATATATTTAAAAAATACTTTTAAATGTATAGTTGGCCCTCCGTATGTGTGGGCCCCACATCCACGTTCAACTGTGCACTGAAATTATCAGGGGTCCCAAAAAGATGTATACACATTTTAAGATGGATTACATAAATACTGATAGTAACCACTTTGAGTACCTCTTGCAACTGCCCAAGTCAAGCATGTCTTGCATTCACCTTTTGTTACCGATATATAGTATTACAACCTTAGTAGTTTTTCCTTTCTTAAAACATGTTTACATTTTTTTGGCACCCTCTATACTTGAAAAAAGTTATTGTTGCTGATGTGTACTAAATAGTTAGACCTAGACGGTTGTGACTGTACTAAATATAAACAGGTTTTTTGTGTGTGTGATTATTCCCTAAAAACTATTCACTATTTCAGGATACTATTTTATATAAAGGGCTTCAGCATCCACGGAGTTTTCGACTCTGCGAGGGTGGTAGGGGTCCGGAAACCAATCCCCTGCAGACACCCAGTGATAACTGTGCTAGAAAATGGTTTTTATGTATATATTTTCCATTAAATATAATCAGTGATTTAATCAATTACCAAAAGTACTTTGTGAACAATTTAAGTAACTGATATTAGCTTTGTACAGTTTTCCTCTCTCTTTCTAAAGGTTTACAAATTCTAAGTAATAAATATTCATTTTCTTATTCTTTCCAGAGGTTCAATTTTAAAGGGTATTACTGCTTTAAAATTTCAACACAATCTGTCCTTATAACATTTTCAAATTTGTCTGTAAGAGCTTGATATTATGATAAGGACAAAGAGTGGCTGTGAGGACAGCAAAGAAAGGAAGAAAATATTCTTATAGTAAATAGATAAAATAAAGAGAAACAATGGATACTATCACTTAATTATAGGAAAACTTCCTGGTAGTGATTAAGTTTAGGTATGGTAAAAGTTAAAAAAAAAAAAAAAAATCAACAAAGTTTGCTAGTTACTTTAAATCAACTCAGTAATACTTTAATTCAGAAATTTAAATATATACAGAGCAATTATAAAAAAAATGCCTTGTTAAAAAAAATGGTATTTCCAAAAAAGGAGTTAACCAAAAGCAATAGCAAAATTACATGACTACAGTAGGCTGTATCTGCACACAATTATCTTGGAAATAACCAACAGAACATAAAATAATCACACACCCTATCATTAAATTATTTCAAAAAACCTAATATCACAGTCAACAAAAGCACAAAAATCTCCTCAATTCTGACCAGCATATGCTCAGACCAGCATAAACACTGCTTTGTTTTGTGTCTTCAGCATCATCCCCACTACGCACTAATATTTAGCTTCTATAGCCACTACTTTGTTGGGTTAACTTAAGTCTAAAAAGTAAAGCTTTAGTATGAGTGGCCACTGGTTATTCTTCTAATACAAAATTTGTGCATATTGTTAAACTGGATGGCAACTGGCAAATATACAACATACCGGTCTTCAACATGTACTTTAAGTTTACTAAGAAAGGTATGGAATCAAAATTACCGTATTTAAAGTATTAGCATTCTTTCAGAAACAAAGGAAACAAAATTTGGTATTGTCACAAATGGTTTTCCTCCAGCTCTTTGCACTTTTTTCCTATATTATAATAAGTTTAAAAATTTGAGTACTGGATACAAAACTTCCTAATTGGGAAAATACGATTTGATGTGTTCTGTATAAAATAGTACATGTAGTTGATTGCTGAAAATGCTAAGAAAAATGTAATTGCAAAGATGTGTTTTATACTACATTTTGACCTACATGACCCATTTCTCTACCTCACCCATCCTATACTACAAACAGACTCCTATGTGCTCCCTGGGCTCATCTGGAGCACAGAACACAGTAAATGATTTGAGAGATTATCTCCTTTCTCCTATGTATGGTACATGATCAGTGCTGTTCTACATGCTACAAGGAATTAGGGCTTAATTCTCTCCTGAAACCCAACTCAGAAAGACTGACAGACACTAGTATATCTCTTCTTCCCCAGGGTATCTATTTAACTAACAATAGTCAACTTGGTCCTGTATTTATAACCACAAGAGAAAGTTGTTTGAAAATACCCAATTTTATATATTTAAATCTTAAGATTCCTTTTAAGTTGTATTTCTCTTCAATCCCTACTTTTGTCAAGTCAGTATTTAAGAAGTCATCTTTTCATGACTTTGTACAAAAACCTTCAAAATATTTTCTGGAGAAAAATCTAGAATTGTTAAATATTTTGCATACTATATGGTACATATCAATTCTGAGTTACCCTATTCCTGTGAAGTGATGACAAAAGATGAATTGTTTTGCTCAAAGAAGGTGGTATAGTGGCTAGGCTTCAGCGCTCTCAACGCCACAGCCTGGGTTCAATTCCCAGCCAGGAAACTACACCCCACAAAAAAAAGGTGGTATGGATTTTAAAAACCTATTTGACTCTACTAAGAGGATAAACTAATGCAAAGAGATGGTGTTTTTGTGATATGTGCTAACTGGAAAACTCTTATGGTTCACTTTATCAAGTCAAAGCAAATAATTTGAGAGAATCTCAT
Source organism: Lyroderma lyra (assembly GCA_004026885.1). Classification (NCBI taxonomy): domain Eukaryota; kingdom Metazoa; phylum Chordata; class Mammalia; order Chiroptera; family Megadermatidae; genus Lyroderma; species Lyroderma lyra. The sequence continues at coordinate 291,157 of PVJL010000272.1, forward strand.
TCCATACTAGATGATCTTTTTTATTATACTGCAACATGATTTGAAATAAGATTATTTTTCTTGCTAACACTAGGACAATGGTTTAGCTTCTTTAGTAACTTGACCTCTTTCCTCTTAAAACGATGGTAACAAAGATTCTAAAACAAAAGTCTCTGAAACAGAAACCTATCCCAACGTATCAATACGTTGAAACACCTGTCACACTACACTATCATGCAGACCATGCATGGGTGGGCAAACTTTTTCTGTAAAGGGTCAGAAAGTAAATATTTTAGGCTTTGCAGGCCAGTTGGCAACAACTACTCAACTCTGTCATGGTTACACAAAAGCAGCCATAAACAATAAATAAATGAATGAGTATGGCTGTATTCCAATAAGACTTTATTTATGGACACTGAACCTGATATCAATTTTCATGTGTCTTGAAAATACAATTTTTTAACCATTTAAAACTATAAACACAATTCTTAGTTCACAGGCCATGAAAAGCAGGCAGTGGGCTGGATTTGGCCCACAGCCTAGAGTGTGCTGTCCCTTATATAGGCTTTTCTTTGCTATAAAATGTTTTAAAATTAGAGATTCCAATTCTAGAGTTCCTACAGACTTTGTTTTATGGATCTTTCATTTTAAAATTTACCAGACAAGTTCATTACTTTCTGGATAAATATACCCACATGCAAAAAAAAAAAAAAAAAAAAAAAAAAAAAAAAAAAAAAAAAAAAAAAAAAAAAAAAAAAAAAAAAAAAAAAAAAAAAAAAAAAAAAAAAAAAAAAAAAAAAAAAAAAAAAAAAAAAAAAAAAAAAAAAAAAAAAAAAAAAAATTCAAAATAAAAGGAAAGGACAAAAAGATACTATAAAAGAAATGTTTCGACCAAGGAGGAATTTCAGGGCGAATGGACTGCTCCTGCTCCCAAGATCACGGCTGCTCAGCTTAGGTGGCAGACTGGTTTGAAGGCGTGCAAGTGCCCTCTGTGCCCATCCAGCAGTTTCCTACTGAAGACTGGAGTGCTCAGCCTGCCACTGAATACTGATCTGCAGCCCCTACTGCGCAGGCCACAGAATGGGTAGGAACAACTACTGGGTGGTCCTAAGCTGTTCTTTCAGAGTCTAGAGTAAAATGGAAATGAGGTTGCAGAAAATAAACAGTTTCTAAAACTTAAAAAAAGGAAGTTTCACTATAAACATGCAATTAAAAACAAACAATTTATTCTATGCAATATAAAACAATATGCATAGATCTGGTATATAATTTCTTAGTTTTTACTTAAGTAAAAGACAATGAGGAAAAGGTTTATAAATCTCTCCATCCCTTATATAAAAAGTTGCAACCAAAACCAGCATGTACCACCATCAACTCTAAATATAATATGAATTATACCCAGGAAATGGAATTTACCTAAATGAGTTCTTGATGCTCTTTTAAAAATGCAATTATATCACAGAACACTGTGTCTACAGTTTGGGACACTTTTGAACAGGAAACCCCTGCCTCCATAATATAAGGAAACAAGAATACTCTTTCCACAGTCATCACGTATAAAAAAACTTCACAGTCTGATTCACCTTTATCAAAGATGAATGATTACTGCTACATTTCATGGATTATTTTGATCCTTAGTAGTTCCTGAACAGAAAATAAATTTCACATGAACTTTTATCTGTTTGGGTTTTCCAAGCAAGATACTAATACAAAATGTATTGAACTGGCAAAAGTCCATGGGTTAAAGGAAAAGGAATTAAGTATAAAATGTTGACCAACTTTATCCTTTCTAATTGTACAACAGCTTCAGGTATTGAGACCTAATTGGTTTCTTGTGTCTATCAGTTATGAACATAATTCAATCTTCTATTTATCACGACTCAGTTCTTTTTGCCTGGGGCTTCACTTTGCGTCGGAGAAGATCAGTACGTCCAACTTCAACCATCTGTTCTTCCCAAGATTTGATTTCATTATAATAACGAATTTTATCATCTTCAGCAAGTTGAATATAAACCTGAGAAGAAGTGTAATTGTTAAAATGATTTTAGAAGAATCATTGCAATTAATTTCTGAAATGCTTCCATATATACTCTAGAAATTATCTTACTATTCCTACATGTATAAAGGGGAACAGGAGAAGAAATGATTTTGTGATGTAAAAATTAGAAGAGAAAAGGTTAAGAGATAAAGAGTTTGTATTAATGAAGCGGTTACAATCTCAGGGTTTGGGATGTGGGAAAGGAACAGAGGCAGGATATGACTGTCACTGGATACAGTGGACACTAAATTCTGTGTGACTTTGTTTTAAATACCAATTTTATTTGCATTCAAAAACTTCAAAAGAAAAAAGCCAAATTGGTTCTAAGAATAATTCTTTTCTTTTTCTTTTTTTTTGCCTTTTTTTTTTGTATGTGGGTAGCTCTCTAGATGGGAGTCGAACCCAGGCCGCAGCACTGATAGCACCGGAGCCTTAAGCGACTGCACCACCAGAGAACTCCCAGAATAATTCTTTTAAATAAGAATTACTATTTAAAAATGCTTTAACTGCATTATTAGGGATATAAGGTTCTTTTTACATGAATCAAGCCTTGTCCTAATAGTCTCTCAGATATTCTAACCAGGCATGTGAGACTAACACCATACTACTTACTTGCTTTTGAGAATCAGAGAGATTTTTCCAGCTTTCATTTACAGTCTTCAGCTTTAACTGTAAAACAACATATGTTTAAGTACCAGATACAGGGACTTCAGTGATTAAAGATATTACTTTATTACTCATTCCGATAACAAAAACTCAGGTATCAAGAATTACAGACAAAGCCTCATCAATTCTTAACATCTTTTCTTTCTAAATTAAACTATTAAACTGTTATAATATACAAAATGCCTGGAATGAAGGTATTTATCTTTTTTTATTGAAAATAATTGATTATATTAATTTCAGGTGTATAACATGACTATTTGCATGCATTCTGAAATCATCGCAAGTTTACTTAACATTCATCACAAGTTTTTTTTCTTATGTGAACAGAACTTTTAAGATCTACTCTGAGCAACTTTCAAACATGCAATATAGTATTAGTCACCATGCTGTACCTAACATCCCCAGGATTTAAATATTTTATAACTGAAAGCTTGTATCTTTGTACCACCATCACCCATTTCACCCATCCCCCATCCTTGGCACCCACCAATCAGTTCTGCGCATCTACAAGCTCATTTATTTATTTTTTAGATTCCACATATAAGTGATATCATACAGTGTATTTGGCTTTCTCTGGTCTGACTTATTTCACTTAGCATAATGATTTTAAGATTAATCTATGTTGTCGCAAACAGCAAGATTTCCTTCTTTTTATGGCTGAATAATTCTCTATTTTATATGCATATGTATCAGTTTCTTTATCCATTCATCCATTGAGATGGACACTTAAATTAATTTCACATCTTGGCTATCATAAACTATGCTGCAATGACATGGGGGTTCAGATATCTTTTCAAGTTACTGTTTTTTCCTTTGGATAAATACCCAGAGTAGAATTGTTGGGACATGATAGCTCTATATTTTTTTCAAGAACCTCCATACTGTTTTGTGGGCTGCAAAAATTTACATTCCCACTAACTGTGGACAAGTTTATTTTTCTCTACATCCTTGTCAGCACTTGTTATTTCTTGTCTTTGATAACAGCCATTCTAACAGGTGCAAGTTATGTGGTTTTGATTTGCATTTCCCTGATAATTAGTAATGTTGAGCATCTTTTCATGTACCTATTAGCCATTTATGTCTCTTTCAGAAAAATGTCTAATCCAATCCTCTGACCATTTTTTAATTAGATTGGTATTTTTGCTATTGAATTGTGTGAATTCTTTACATATTCTGGACATTAACCCTTTATGATTTGCAAATATACTCCCATTCAGTAGGCTGCCTTTTCATTTTGTAGATGGTTTCCTTTACTGTGCAGATATTTATCCTTTCAGATTCAGAAATACTAATATTCAAGTATAATTAGATATATTCTAGTATAATATTGTCACTGCCTAACTTGAAAGACTAGGTGTTTTTATTTCTTCCCGGTAGCTTTATGTTTTATTCTAAAATGTTAGCCAAAGTGTTTAGGTGTAATTATAGGAACAAAACAAGCTAAACTTAATTATGTGACTTCGAAAGAGTTTTATTACCGCCCATTGGCTGGGTTCTTCATCTATAAAATTAAAAGGATACAGGGATGCCATGGAGGGAAGAAGGGCTGAGGAGTTAGCACACCTCACGCGGCCTGTCCCACTGCTCTGAGAGCCGAGAACGAAGGGAAAATGGGTGGGTCAAAAATGAGTGGCAAAGATGGAGACAGAGGAGTAGGAGGAGAGTGTGAGGGAGAGAGGTATATATGGTCTGAAAAGTATCTGTTTAAAGCTAGGAGGAGCTCATTAGTAATTTTAAGGAGAAGCAGAGTGAGAATAATGAACTTAATTGTTTTGACCAAACGCTGACTGAATTTTATTTTCCTATCAATAAAAATAGAGGTACCAGATGGTACCTAAGACAACATAACATTAATATTTTGAACATTTAAAATTTACCTTTATAAACACTTCTAATAAATTCAGAGACAATTACTCACTACTGCTCTGACTCTTAGCTTTGGAAGCAATTATTTTAAATGCTCTCAATTCTTTTATAACTAATCTTTTACTTTTCCATAAAATTTAACCCATAAAGTACCATACTCACTGAGTTCAACAATAATAATTGATAAAGTTGCATGCGTAAATAATCTGATCACTCACCTAAATAAAATAATTCATTAAAAAAAATAAAGAGATGGAAAGACACTTTCCTCTCTCCTACAACCCCATTAAGGGAGCCATTCCACTACGTGAGGCCAGTGAGAAGGCACAAGCTATGATCCAGGAAGAGGGCCCTCACCAGCAGGCGACCATAATGGTGCCTTGATTGTGGACTTTCCACCCTCCAGAACTGTGAGCGATAAATTGTTTATTTTAAAATAAACAAACATTAAATGAATAAACAAAAAAATGTAAGGAATAAACCCACATGGCCCAAGATAACTAGAGAGCACTACAACACAACATGTTGGAAGCTGAAAAGGAGACAGAAAATTGGTAACTGGTTTATTATGTAACCCACGAAAAGCTGCTATTCCCAAACTGCCAAGTAGGGAAAGACAAAAGCAGCTGAATGTTTTACAATGTAGAATTCTCTATGGAGCTCAGGAATTGACAGCACCAGACAGATATAAAACAGAGGAGTCAAGTTAAAACCAGGAGGACCAATTTAAAGTGTGTAAAAAGAGGTTAAATCCCCACGACAGGTAAACTCTAGGACACATGTCTTCTCAAAACAGTAAAACAGTTATTTTACAGATACTAGGTATAGTTGGGGCAATGATACCATTCTGAAAACAGGGCGATTAAGTGAACATGTATACTCTACCCCAAAAAGAAAAGCAAAAAAGGCTAAGAGGAAAAAATACAGAAAAGATAAGAAAATCATAGCATTAGTTCAGAAGATGCATAAACAGGAGTTCTAGAGAATCAGAACAAAGGAAAAGAGAGAGGGAAAGAGGGAAAAAATAAACAGATCACATTCTAAACACCAATAATCAAAATGGCTTTATACGTCTCAAAAGCAATACCACAAAAGGAGCGTTATTTTTTAAATTTTCAAATAACACAAAACAGAATTTTATGTCCAAATTATCAAACGTAATAGAGACATTTTCAGACATGCAAGAACTCAAAAAACTAATCTGTATACCATTACTGGGGAAGACACTATAACAAAATCAGTAAACCAAGACAACAGAAGAAGCAACAGCACAGGGACAATTAAGGAAGAGCCCATGATGTCAGGTGTGCACTAGACATAGATGGCAACAACCAAAATGGAACAAATCAGAGGCTCCAGAATGAAACTCAGAATGAAACTGATGGAATTATCTACATATCTAAATGTACTGAAAACTGGTGAATATTAAAAAGTTTGAAGTTAAATTATTGACAGTACATAAAAAACTAAGCAAACAACAAAACAAAACATAATCAACTTCAGGGAAAGTACATTTCACAAGAAAGGCAAAATAATCATAGCGAATAGCACAGCTCAGCAATGAGTAAGTTTTATGTAATCGTAATATAACCAAAATTACAACAATATTGAGAGATGGGAGGATGAAAACATTAACAGTGGAATAAGAAACAATTAAATGTTCATTGCAAATAATGAAAGGTAATGTCTAAAATATAGGTAATGCTTAAAATTGAAAAAAAATTAAAAAGTAACAATATAAGGATGTTATTTAGAGATATGAAGGTAAATACCACAAAAATCAGGTAAAACAGTAGAATTTGCTTCTGGAGGAAGTAGTATGACAGGGCAGTGAAAACTAGTTATCATTCATAACATGCCTTATTTTGATTCTTTAAATTATGAGGATGTATAACCACTATTTTTTAATGAATAAAAATGATATAGTCGAGGAAATTTTCATTTCCAGGGGTTGCGTCTAGCCATTAAGTTTCCTAGGTGATTCTAAGATGCAGTCAGAGTTGAGAATCACCGATTTAGGAGAATTCTCTAGCATATACCCATCTCACACTGATAAGAAAACTAAATCAAAGGTAAGTTAGTGACAACAAATTCCAACTAAAAAAATAAAGAGGCTTGCACTTTAGTAATGTAGGGCCACTGAAACTGAATTTAAAATCCCAAAGGGGATTTTAAAATCCCTGGTGGTGTAGTGGCTAGGCTTCGGTGCTCAACACCGTGGCCCGGGTTCGACTCCCAACCAGGGAACCACCAAAAACAAATAAATAACCAAACAAACAAACAAAATCCCAAAGGAAGTAAATCAGTATAAGTATTTAGCCAGGGAAGACTATGTCACATATACACATTATTTTAATCACACGTTAAACAGGACTTGTGACATGAACTACAGAACCAAATAATCCAAAGAGGCAATGGGGCAAAAACTTGCATCTCAGACTGATGAGAACCAGGGATCTGAACATACACTTTTCTTACCATGTTGTATTATAATTGTCATAGTACAACTCTCACATTACAAGAAAAATACAATTGGGAATTTGGAGGTTCTAAGAAGGAAATAAAGACTAAGCCACAACAGAAATGACAAGCTTTTTTCCTTTGACACATTCATATGATAACATTCACTTGTATAAAACATCCCCATGGGCATAATCAAAATTTTATTAAAGTACATAAAACATGAAGCAACAAGTTATATTGAAATCCCAGTAAAAATATTGTATCTCTGCTCTCCTATTTTCCCGCTGACTGTTAATGCTAGATAAGTCTCCAGAACTTCAACACTCCTATAAACTTGAAAAATTTGTTTTTTAAATAAAAACAAGTTGATAATATACATACTAGCAAGTGCATACTCAAATTAATTATACCTGGTAAGAAAAAAGATTTTTCTATAAAAGGAATACAAGAAAGTGGGTCTGATTCACATATAGTACTAGTTTATAGTAATTTATTACTTTTCTCTACCACCTGACATATGGCCTCCCTAAAATTTCCTAAGTATTTTTAAAATTTAAATTTAAATTTAAAAAACAAATGCAGTTCTGTTTTACCTGTGATGAACCATCCTTAGCTTCCTGAAAGCGTTCAGATATAAAAATGTTATAAGCTGAGCGAGGTCTTTTTGGTTTTCCAAGCATCGTTAACTCCTGAGTAATAAAAATGGCAGTTAGATATAGTTTTAACCTCTATGAGACTTAATTTTACTTACAGAAACTATATTCAATACTATACATTACAGGATATTCCTTAAAGTGAGCATTATGACTCTTTTATAAAGTATGTGATCGTTCTTTCCTGGAGTCAGAAGTTTTTGATAGCACTGCATTTTCAAAATTGTAGTAGATTTTTATGAGTTAGCTTCCACACAAAAACATGTCCTTTACGTATTATTTTCAAGGCCTGCATAAACTGAGCATGTATGTACAACATCTTCTATAAGATAAAACAATCTGTTTCATCCTTACAGGCCCATCTCTTTGACCAAACCACTATGAGTCACCACAATTTATGAACACTAGAGTATCTATTTACTAATCTTCTTATTTAATTTCTTTCCCTGCATGTCTCTCAAGCTTTAAACCTCAATAGATGTGTTAAATTCTTTTTACTCGGCATCAAAAGGAGGGGAAAAAAAGATGGAAAAGAATACAAGTATCCCTTCCTATCTAAATCAATTTAGTTTCTGAGTTCAGAGAATGAAAGATACTGCAGTAACCTAACCTAGTGTGTGAATTTGGATAGTAAGTAGTACAAGTAATTTATAAAAACTTGTGGCTTTTAATGACAATTTGCTAAAGTCAGTAACAAACCCAACTTTTACTCTTAAGCAAAAGTAGGGCTCCTATGATTTACAGCTAGAGTCACTTCCTTGCTGAACCTCAGTCATGAAACCACTGTAGATTCCAGACACTTCACAACTTAGCTATAGCCCCTTTTATTTCTAGAATTACTACTAGGTACTTCACTTGCAACTTCCTCATTCCCACATGTCTCACCTGGGCTCTAACTAGTTGGTACAGACAATCTTTAATGGAAAGAAAAATTACAACAGAGAGCGAGGGAATGGAAGTCTGAAGGGAAAAAATAACTCTCAGGCTTCAGGTTTCAGGTTCAACACATAAAGAACTTGGAAATCACTACTCCGTCCTAACGAGTATAAAGCTGAACAGACTGAAAAATCAACAACTCTTCTTGGATGCAGGAGAGGAAGACACAGAGCAAACTGCTGCTGCCTCCAAGACTGGAGAAACAGACAAGTGAATACAGAGAGCTGAGGCTTACCAGAGCAGAGGGACAAATAGACTCCTTTAATAATTGGATCCCTTTTACTAACTGGAAGAAACCGCTGTATACACCAGTACTGGGTAGGAAAACCTAACTATTAAGTAATGAATTGCTGGTGGCTGTGTGGACAACTGTGTTTAAAAACTCCACAGCACACAGTCATAAGAGGGCCCTCACGATACTGCGAGATTTTTAACTCCAGGAGCTTGACCAGATTCCCACAGTAACTATCTAGAAAAATCCCTGCCTAGGCTACAGCATGGAGGGGAAAAGTAATCATTGAAATGCCTGAGCACTCTGTTATTCTTAACAAGGCCTGCCTTCAAGGGAAACTAGTTAACCAGACAGAGCCTAACCTGCTGGGGTATTATCAAAGCTTAACTGACCAGAAGGAAGAGAAACAGCCAACTCCAGTCATCCTTCCTGTCCTACCTATGGGGGAAGAGAAAAAAATCTGAGGAACACTTGAGCAGTTCACAGTCCAGAAGCACAGGATCACTGCAAGACCCAGACCTAATCAAAGGACTAGAGAGCACTTCCCTTGTGCCCATACCACATCATCACATTAAGGCCTATTTAACAGCAATTCCTTTTATCCACTACAACATGTCTAGCTATCAAGAAAAAATTCCAACGCATACTAAGAGTCAAAAAACATACTTTGAAGAGACAAAGCAAGCATCAGCACCAGACAGGGCAGAGATGATGGAATTATCAGATCAGGAATTTAAAACAACTATGATTAATGTGCTAAGGGCTCTAGACAGACAGCATGTAAGTACAGATGGGCAATGTAAGTAGAGAGATGGGAATGCTAAGACAAAGCAAAAAGAAATGCTGGAGAGCAAAAACACTGTAACTGAAATAAAGAATGCCTTTGATGTGCTTATTAGTAGACTGGATACAGGTGAGGAAAGAATCGCTGAGCTAGAGGATGTATTATCAGAATCCTTGAAAACCCAAAAGCAAGGAGAACAAAGGCTGGGGAAAAAGAACAAACAAAACAGAATATCCAAGGGCTATGGGACATCTACAGTAGGTGTAACAAAAGCATAATGGAAATACCAGGAGAAGAAAGAGAGAAGGGAAGAAAAGAAATAACTGAAAAGGAAACCCCTTTTATCTGCCCAATCCTCATTTCTGATTCTCTCCACTCAGCACTGGCTGGGTGCATTAAGAAGAAAGGAAAAATAAGCTTTAGAACTCACACCTATCCAAATACCATCCCTCTGCAGAGTACTTCCCACTCTTGGTATCTTTTCTGGATCCCTTTTACTAATTTGATCAGCAGCCTTAGATTACCATCACTGACTTGAAGATACTGGCCAAGTCCTCAACCCCTGGTGATAGGAGGACTGAAGACATTAGGGTCAGGAATAGACATCTTGGCATGTCACATTAAAGGCCATTATATACTTTTTCAGAGAAACAGTTTTAACTCTGAAAACCATTTTCTGTTTAACTTTGAAAACCATGTACTAGACCAGCAAGCTGAGCACCACATACCTAATAACTGGTTATACAGAAGAAATGTAGTCTAAATTTCAAACAATGGATTTTATATGGATTAATACCTTAAATTGGGAACTATACTTCTTGAACCATGTGAAGGTTTCAATGAAGAAAACAGTTATTTCATCCTAAAGGCACTTCTTATTTAATTAGATACAATAAGTACTTTCCCCTGATACATTAATAAATTCAGTCTTTTCAGCAATATTCAGAATCAAACTCACCATTACTTATAGAACATTTCAAATCAGTAAGCTATTCTAGAGAAGATCCACAAGCAAAGATTCTTACTATTCCTGATTTGGCTGTTTCATAATTCTGTTCCTACTGCTTTCATAGAGATCTCAAATTCAGCTACATCCGAAAGTAGTAAGAAGGGTTTCCAAGACAGACTCAATTGGCAACTGGTCCTATGGCAGAAGAGAGCTATTTATAACTGAAGTCCACCTGATGACACTCTACCTTATAGCCACATACATCATCAAAATAAGCAAAACCTACCTAGAATCATAGTTACATAAATTTCCTTTCTTTTCCAATGGAAAAGAATATTTCAAGGATACTCACTCTCTTTTTTATTATTGCTTTCTTTTTTAAACGTTTTTGCATCATTTCTTTTTCCAAAGATACCATCTGACTTGGAGTTAGCTGTTCTTGAATTCTGTTTATCTCTTCTTTGTACGCCTGCCAGTCTGCCTTATATGCATCTTCATATATCTAGGAATAAAAAAACCATTATGAAGTCAATAAACTGTTGCTGGCAAATTAAACACAGCACACATGCCAAGGTAAGACAGACTGACTTCAGATAAAATCAAACTGAATCACCAAGTGGAAAATGTGCTCTGGGATCACAGTTACATAAATTAAAAACCTGTATTTTTCATATACAGGCTGAGAGTTAGCAATTAGCCTTCCAATTGCTGACAGCCATTCATCACCACCCCCATACATCCATATTCTCATTAATTATGCAGATCAGATGGTATGAAGTTTGTTTGTATATAATAGATGTTTAAGAAAAAAAGCTCTGGGTCACCTGGTCTCTTACGGGACATGACAATTGTTTCTAACTGCAGAGTAAATGGTCAGCAATGCTGAAAATCTATATGCTTACTTTTTTCTCTGAATCAGGAAGTTCCCTCCATACCTCGGCGATTTTTCTAATTAGTTCTGAATTTTTTGCATCTATGGATTGGAATAAAATGAGAAAAGTCACAATTTTATAATCTCTAAAGACTTCCAAGAAAGTATACCATTAGCTCTAAAAGTAAGTTACACTACACACTACTTAATACAATTATTTCATTTTCCTAATACCAATCAAATTAAATAATTTAATACTTTATTAGATCCTCTCTATCACATACAACTTAATACAATGATGATTTAGTTTTTCTGTATCAACTGATTTAAATGATAATACTTTATCCAAATTGTTAGTCTGTTCAAGATATCTATCATGTATCACCAAAACAGTCCTCAGAAATTGATCACTAGTTTAAGCAGCTGGGTAGTCAATTTCTTCAAACTGTTTACTTCCTATTTCAATCAAAACTTTTTAAAATCTTTTAAATTCATAAAACCTGAATAAACACAAAATATAACTGATTCATATAACACTACCTTGTATTTCAATTACAGAAATGCCACTTGCAAACAAACCAAATTATTTTAAAATCAATTCATTATTCCCCATTTTCTTCCTCATCGTAATTGGAATGATGGGTGTAAATGCTTTAACAAACTGCTTATTCAACTACATGTAAAAGATGTGAGCACTTAAGCATGTCTCATAAACCAATTCTTTGTGAGATTATTATAGCTCATTTCATTATGATGTACTGCATGTGAAAGTGCGTTAGAAATCATAAGCAAAGGTTAGCTATTATTAATTTAGTAATTATCTTTACCCAACAACCGCAAAGGAAGGCCCCACAGTCTTTCTAGAGTCAACAAACATTCTACCTGAAAATCTTTCAGTGCAAAAGCTCTTGAAATTAGCGGTAATTTGTATAGTTTTACAGTTTACAGAACACTTCCACATAACTTATTTCATTAACAATTCCCTGAAGCAGGAGCTAAACAAAAGATAAAATGATTCAGCCAAGGTCCTCTTGGCTAGTGTCACCTAGACCCAAAATTCAGCTTTTTCACATCCTCTTCCCTGGTTGCCTTCCACTCTACATACTATTTTTAAAATGCCTTTCATTAGTTCTCAATTACATTTAAAGCAATTCTAGTTGGCAAAAAAATATGTTACATTTCCTATTTTACAGACAGACTATCAAATATAATGGTTAGTTCCCACAGTCACTGGATGGTTTGGTAGTGCAAATTAAGTTTGCAGTTTATTTGCTTAGTAGCCTCTTTATTATATCAAAGAATAGAAGCCCTCAAACTCCTTACCTGGGTTCTGAGCTTTAAATATGGGCAGCTGTTCTTTAGAAAATCGAACGTATGACGTCATAGGCTTCTTGGGATAACTACTCAAGGCGGATGAAAACCATCTCGGTAAATATACAAAACTACACATAAACAAAAAAATAACCAAGGTCAAGTATTTAAGTGCAAATATTCATATGTATATAAACAGATACCAAATAAGATGTCATCAAGATGCTATATATCCTTCAACAAGAATACCAGGGACATTTAAAATTGTCCTAACCAGAGGGAGGAGCTTACAAAACCAAAGTCTCAAAGCCCTTAACTCCTAGAAAGAGGAGGGTGAAGGAAGCACCTACACGCCAACTCCTGGACCCCGCCTCCTCAACACCTACATGGCGGGAGACTCTTGGCGCGACTTTGCAAAGAACGGCCGAACCCTGTGCTCCTGGACAGTGGAGAGGCGCGGGAAGGTGGATGATGGCCGGAAGTAAGGTACTGAGTACTACTGGAATAAGACCTGATATCAAAGCCACAGTTCCCCTGGAAAGGTTGAGGTCTGTATTTAAGGGTCAAGGGGCCCTGACCTCCTAGGAAGGGCAGAAATTGGAAGAAACCGTCTACATTACAGCCCCCGGGCGTCCCTGAGCCCTGCTGCCTCCTGAGGCGCCAGCGAGCGGTCCTACCTGAAGGGAGAGCGAAGTCGACTCCCACATTCCCCGCAGAGAGCAGCTCCGGACTTTCTCAGTGCACTCAGCACTCCC
>PVJL010000272.1:304759-484050 GCA_004026885.1 Lyroderma lyra
GGGGGGCGGGGAGGCAGAATTGGCGCAGGCGCTGTAGTAGCTTCCCCGGGTGGGCCGGGCAGCAAAAACGGAGGAGGTGCTTGGGGACGAAGAAGGGAAACAGCAGCCCGCCTCTCCTGCAGAAGGCCCTGGCCTCAAAGGGGCGCTGCTGAGCCGCCTCTGCCCCGCAGTCCGTGCCTCAGATGTGCCTGGAGGCGATGGAGCTATTGTGGCGGCCTCCCCCAGACTCGGCACTGGTTGGCGTCCGGAAAGGCTAGTACGTAACAGACAGTTTTACCACGAGAATACGGGGTGGTTGTGCCGCCCACGCTGCTCTGAGGTCAGGTTGGCTATGCTGAGCCTCCAGCAGAACCGCTCAGTTTAACCTGGAGCCGGAGCCAAAAATCCTGCTGAGGAGGGTGGTAGAGAAAGGGACGTGTTTTCAATCCTAAAAATGCAGATTTCTGGGCCTTACCGCCGTGCCTGATTCACTGAGTGGTACCCAAGAATTAGCGTTTTTAAAAAGTGCCTCAAGGTTTAACAGGTTCTAATAGCAGTGGTCATGGGACCACCTTTAAAGCAATACTAATCTAGACCATCGTCCCATCTACTGCAAGAAACGCTGACCTCATTAACCCCTCTAATAAGTATTCCCTCCTCTCTAACCTTTTATTCAGGCCAGTAGTACATTGTTAAATCAGCTCTCCAAAAAGAAAGATGTAATTTGTAGTGTTTGCCAACATCTGTGGTTTAAATACTCCCATCATGACTGATTTCAAACTACCAACTTGATGCAACTGAACCTGAAGTTGGGCAAAAATATACAACTGGCTCTCTAGGCCAGTACCTGTCAGCTCCCATATGCCACCAATTCAGGCTGTCATCTTTTCCCAAACTCTTAACAGTAGTTTTCCACTTTCAGTCTTAACTGGCCTTTCTGTTTCCTCTATAACTTCATTCCTCACTTCACCTTTGCTTGAAATAATTTATTCTCTAAATACCTATTTCTTCTGATTTAATAAATAATCAAACCACTTCCTTTGGCTCTTGAGTTTACCATTGCATTTTGTGCGACATGCTTAAATTATGGAAATTACTGGAAAGAATATGGGCTTAGAACTCAGGCAGACCTAGGTTCAAATCCTGCTCCTGTTACTTACTAGCTGTGTGATCTTGCCAATTGACAATCTCTCTGACCCGGAGTTTTCCCTTCTGTGAAATGGGAACAATAATGGTTGATTCTTAGGATTGTTGTGAAGATTAAATTAGAAAAAATATAAAAAATTCTTAGCAGAGTCCCTGGCACATAGTAAATGCTCAATAAATAATGGCTACAATTATCCTTACATTATTCATAACAATTATTATTAGCATCTAAATAATTATAGGTATAGTATGAATTTCCCCCAAAAAAAGTCAGATTTGTATCACAGCCCTGCCATTGCTTTTTTTGGTCATTTCTTCTCCCTATTAAATAACATGCATACATACATATCATATACCAGCTTTGCTTCGCTTTTCCTGTTGAACTTGTAATTAACATTTCTTAAATTGGTGTTTGAGCATAAACACTATGGTATGTGATGAAAAATTAAAACAACACACACTTAAGTTGGAATCATACTTTAATGTTTTCAGAACATTTTAATATAATTTTATTTGATTATATGATTAGCAGAGTAGACAACGTATTATCATGATCATGTTCCCTAATTCACAGATGAGAAAAATTAAGTTCAGAAAGCCTAAGTCATAAGATTATAATAGCTAGCAAGTTATAGAAGTGATAGAACTGTCTCGTGCTTTTTTTCATTAGATCAAACTAACCCTCAGACTCACTGCATCATTCTAGCCCCAAACATAAATATCTTCCTTGGATCTTCTATACTGTGTGAGTTTGTATTATTTACTTGTGACACATCTGTTTTTTAATCCTTTTTTTTAAGTGTGCATATTTTTTTCTCAATAGATGGTAAGCTACTTGAGGACAAGACCAAATTATGTGCTTCTTTCTATCCCTTAGAGTACCTAGCATAATACATTGAGCATAATAGATAGGTGGAGCAGGGGAGGGGAGGAGAGAGAGAGAGAGAGAGAAAGTTGAGGTAGGGAGAAGATTAGTGCCTGCACAAATTATTTATATATATATTTGGCCACATAGAAAACAGCAACTACCTGTTAGATGTGTTATTTGCTAATAGAAGGGACAGTTATGTATGGAGATGGGGACCATGTAAAATTTTGGAATATACATAACAAAGTAATAAGCATGTTTTATTGATTCTTGCACACTGGTAAAGCTGAAGGTAACACCAACAAGTAGCAGTACTAGTCACGATCAAGATAATTCCCTGCTGAATAATGGAGCTAGATATTAATACATAGATACCACTCAAAGAAAAAATATTAAGAGAAAGCAGTCTTCCTTTTGTAATTACAATGGATAAATAATTCTACTACAATAGAAGCAAACACCTAATAGGTTTAGCACAAGGAATATATTTAATTCTGAACTCACAAGTAAAATATATTTCTAGAAATATACTAAAAACACATTTGAAGACAATTTACTCATCAGCAATTAAAGCACTGTGATAGGCATTGGAAGTGACACAAAAAAGTAAATAAGACATTGTTCCTAGGAAACAAAGTGCAAACATGCAAAAATTACAAAAGGATAATTCATTGCAGCAATACAGGAAAGAATATAATCTGAATATTTCCTACCTTATCTTTCCTATAAATAAACATTTTAATAAATTATACTTGTAGAAGACTACATGTATATTTTTCTTCAAACTATTTTCATTTACTTAGGGTCTATTATCACCTCACTGAAGTTTGCCTTTAAAATTGGTATATAAAAGGATGGGACAGAAAAATTAGATCTATTGCATAGATTTAGTAGTTCCCAGATATCCAAATTAGCTTGTGATATATTTCTCAATAAGTCTTTATGCAGTCTTAATTATTAAGTGCATATCAGAGTTATTTTTAGCCATTGCTGTAGCAGCATTATTCCAAATAAATATAGCTTTTCTATTTTAAAGCTGATTCTATGAGTCAGCAGGAGATAGGACAAGCAAAGGGATACCTATAATATTATGCAAATTTATAAGCCCCAAATTCATATTGCTGGACATACCTGAAAGCTAACTTAAAGAGTGGAAGAAATCCAGAATGATTATATTGATGGAATAATGCTATTGCTATAACAGGATAACCTACAGTGTTTTTACCTTCACATTACTGTAAAACACCTAACCAGTACAAATAATAATTGCAATTTATTGTTCAACCATGTGCCAAGCATTTCAATACATTATCTAATTCTTTCATACACCCTACCAGGTGGAATTATTTCTATTGTACAGGTATGAAAAATTTTTCAGATATATAAAAAGTATCTTCCCTGTTGTATCTTGTTAAAATTTTCTACCAATGAATCCAGTTTGTAGCTTTGAAATCATATTTGACTCTATGCAAGGACAGTATAGGAAAATCAGTCATAAAGTTGCACTATTTGTGTTTTTCCAACACTCTCCCATTGTTGTTTCTTTTCTAACACCATAATGACTCTTTCTTGACTTCTATTACTAATAAGTGGATTTTTAAATAACATCTTAAGTTTCTTTATTCACTTGTTCAGTTATTCAATTACATTAGGTTTGAATTTTTAAAAAGCACATACATATGCATGGATGTGCCTGCATAAAAAGTGTGCAAAATAATATACAATTGAGTTTTATGGTGATTATACCTGAGTATTGCAGGAATGAGTAGATGGCACTTTTTACTTTATGTAGATATGTATTGTTCTACATTTTTTTCCAAACTACAACAGTAATATTCATCTTAGGTGATAATTTTTTAACTCAGTTCCTTGTAGAAGCCAGAACTATGCCAGTACTGCAATAAGTTCTAAAAATACAAGAATGACTAAGGCATGATCCTTCTGTTTAAATCACTTGGGATAGTAGGGGATGGCTTCATAGAGTAGGTGACATTTGAACTGTTTTTCAAGTGGGGAAGGATAGAGCTGCTTTCCAGAAAAAGGAAATAATATGGGCCAGTCACAGATATACGTAGAACATGGTATACTTTAAAAAATAAATGTGAAAAGGAGTGGTGGAGACAGATCCAAAGAGGTTGGGTGGCATTAGGTTGTGAAGGGCTATGTAGACTATGCCAAGAATTTGTTAGGAAAAGATAGACCAATAACTTTTTAGGCAGGTGAAAATTATTCAGAAAAATCTCCTTGATAGGAGCACAGCGAGTAATGGAGTAAGGAGACTATAAAGATGAGTTAGGAGGCTACTGATGTAATCCAGGGATGAGAGGTTGAGATTCTGTACTAATATACTGCCATGATTCACAATCCAAAGGCATTTCTAAGTACAATCAGCAGAAGTTCATGGCCACTTAAACATATGGAAGCAAGAATGACTGAGAATTTCTAGGATGACAGACTATTCCAACTCAAACACTCTACTAAATATATACCCCTAAACAAAATGCTTTTATCACATTGCTGATTAAAAACTTACACTGAGTTCTTATAAACTTTCAAATCATTAGATACACACAGACATACCAAAGTGATTTTCACATGTCTTCTTTATTATCTTTGTTTCTCTTATTTCAATTAATATCTTCCCCACTTAAATATGCTACTTAAATCCTAACTGCCTCCCAAGGCCTAGTTCATTCATTTTTTTTTTATTCAATAAATATCTGAGTTCTTAATGTGCCAGGGAGTAAAAAATGGGAAATACCAAGGAGCTCACAATTAATGATAATATAGCATGAAAAGTGCAATTATAAAGATAAACACTAGGGGTAGAGAAACATGAACACTGTGGCTGATTAAGATGTGTTCCCCCACCCCCAACAACAATTTGGCATTCACCTTCAGACAAAAGTGCCTTTGTGGGAACTGTGGAATCTAACACCATATGCCATGGGACCCAGGAGGACTCTTGCCTACCGGTGCATTGGTTAACAGGCATGCAGATTGGGGTCCTGGCTGTGGACCCTGCAGTGGTCCATGAACCAGCTCTATCCCCTCTTGGCTTCAGCCCAGGAAACCCTGCAAAACTCTATCTTAGACAATCACTTACAGACAAAAGAGCAACTGTGGAAGTCTAGGTTTCAGCAGAACTTCCAAGACAACGTCGAAGCAAGCAAACAAACAAATAAATAAATATGAGTTTGGACACACTGGAGAAGGTGAGATGAACAGTCCAACTTTACCCACATCACCCACCTCTCACGATGGCACAGCTTAGGGCCAAGAGTGACTTCTGTAATGAGGGCAAGTGACAGTGTGTGAGTACCCAGTTTCCACAGGTGTACAGAATACAGAAAAAAAGAGTTCATTTCTCTCTTGTGCCATCCAGAACACTGCATCCTGAACTTGACAAATGCAGAGTAGAAAAAGGCTAGGAGAGAACCAGATAGGATTCTCTGAGGGTATTAAAGAGATGTGGATCATACTAACTATGTTGTTGACTCCATCACGAAGCCAAACCATGAGCTGCTAGGGATGCCACACTTACAGATCCCCCTAACTAGCCCATGAGCATTCCCAGTGCTCAGCACACCACACACACACAAACACACGCACCCTGTGTGTACTTCTGTTGACAGCAGTGAGAATGAGATTTGACATACAACTAATGAGTACACACAGAAAGCTGGCCAGAATTTGCAGGCCAGAGACTTCACAAATGAGCTTAACTACCACCTTTGGAAAAATAAAAGGTAAGCTGTCAGCACTCTACCTGGTATGCTATAGGATCTAGAGAAGAAATGCAAGCTTAAAAATTCTCCCACATGAGGGAGCAAGGAGCATGGAGCGGTTGTATCCATTAGAGGTCTAAGAAAATCCCTAGCAAGGCTGACCAAAGCTATTTTCTCCTGAAAACAGTTAGTAAAGACTAGAGGAAGTGCTGCTTCAAATGAAAAGTTGGCAAAGCAAAACTTCAAGGAACATGAAAAATCAAGGAAACAAGATGCCACCAAAGGATCGCATTCTTGCAAGAACCAATCCCCAAAACACAGAACTAAAACTTAGCAGATAAAAAATTCAAAATAGCTGTTTTAAGGGAACTCAAAGAATACACAGAAAGACAATTCAACAAAATCAGGAAAACAATAAAAATTTTAAATGAGAAGTTCAAGAAAGAAATAGAAGTCATAAAAGACTTAAACAGAAATTCTGGAGCTTAACAATTCATAGACTGAAATACAAAATGCAATGGAGGACATCAACAACACAATGGAACAAGCAGAAGAAAGAATCTGTGGGTTTGAAGACAAGAATTTTGATATTATCCAGTCAAAAGAGAACCAAAAACAGAATGAAAAAGAGTGAAGAAAACCTACGTGATCTAATGGGATACCATAAAAAGATACAATATGCAAATTATTGGAGTTCCAGAAGAAGGGACAGAAAACTTATCTAAATAATTGCTGAGAATTTTGTAAATTCTGGGAGAGATTTAGATATCCAAGTTCATGAAGGTCAGAGATCACCAACACAATTTAGAAAGATTGTCTTCCAGATAGATTATAGTACAATTGTCAAAAATCAAGACAAAGAATTTTAAAAACAGAAAGAGCTAAAAATAAGAAAAAGCTTGTAACTTACAAAGGAATCCCAATAAAGCTACTAGCAGATTTCTCAGTAGAAACCTTACAGGAGAAAATAAGATGATATAGTCAAAGTGCTGAAAGGAAAAAGTGTCAACGAAGAATATTCTACCTGGTAACATTGTCTTTTAGAAATAGAAGATGCAACAAAATAGCGGTGTGAGAGGGACCTCATAAAACTCCTTTGGAGATTACAACTAAGAAAACACCTATACCAAGGACCCTCTACACAAACCACAATCACAACTAAGAAACCCACTCATCACATTAAGGTACCTGTAGATGGGCAGAGGGTTAAACAAAGGAGAAATAAAAAGAAGAGCAGGGACACAACAGCATGAGTCCTGCTTGGAACTCTACCGCTGGGGGAGGGAGGAGGAAGAAGGCGATGGGAAAGCAATCTGGACTTCACTTGGTCCACGGAACAGAGGAAATAGGGGCCTACAGGTGCATGAGTTACCGCAACCAACTCACTTTGGCCCCAGGAGGTGCAGACAAGTCTGCAAAACGCAGTAGCCAGACTTCACTCCAGTTCCCAGAGGATGGGGAGCGGCTGGGCGGTGAGGAACCACAGCGAGAACACTCAGGCCAGGAAGGAACAGGAGAGAGGGGGCCGCATGTGCACATTTCTTGGCCCACAACCAGGATGGTTTGAAAGACCAGCACACAGGACTGACCCCAAGGCTCAGGGCAGAATCCACACATGGGGCAAACTGAGAAAAGAAAGGTGCAATCACGCCCAAACTCTCTGCATGACACCTGAAGCCACAGGAAGAAAACAAAGCCACAAATGCCCCTCCCACAAGACCTCTGCTTGCCCAGCGTCAGCAGTGAACACCAAAGAAACTGCAGCTAGTAGGATAGAGAGGTTCCAAACATGAGAAAC
The DNA here is from genome assembly GCA_004026885.1 of Lyroderma lyra. Classification (NCBI taxonomy): domain Eukaryota; kingdom Metazoa; phylum Chordata; class Mammalia; order Chiroptera; family Megadermatidae; genus Lyroderma; species Lyroderma lyra. Next base: position 312,279 of record PVJL010000272.1, read on the forward strand.
CAGAGAATTAAAGAGATGGGGACAGATGACCCATCAGAAACTGAGTTTAAAGCAATGATTAGAAAAATGCTTAAGGAACTGAATGATAATTTCAACAGAGAGATAGCAAGCATTGAAGAAGACCTACAAACCATTATAAAGCACTAGACAGACATAATGACTACATTAACTGAAATGAAGAATGGAATAAAAGTCACTAAACTAGATAAAATAGAACCAGCAGAAAACATGCATTTAGAACAGATAGATATGAGAATCCAGAAAAATGAGGATGGTTTAAGATTCCTCTGGGACAATTTTAAGAGGAAGAATATCAGAATCATAGGTATAGCTGAAGGGATAGAGGGTAAGCAAGGGATCGAGAAATTATATGAAGAAATAATGACTGAAAATTTTCCTAACCTGGCGAAGGAAACAGACATACAAGTCCAGGATGCACAAAGAATCCCAAACAAGATGATCCCAAACAAGAACACACCAAGACACATCATAATTAAAGTGGCAAAAGTTAAAGAAAAAGAAAATTCTAAAAACAGCAAGAGAAATGCAAATAGTAACTTATAAAGGTACAGCCATTCAACTCTCAGCTGATTTCTCACCAGAAATTTCACAGGCCAGAAGGGACTGGCAGAAAACATTCAAAGTGATGAAAACCAAGGATCTACAACCAAGAATAATGTATCCAGCAAGGCTAGCATCAAAATTGAAGGACAGATGAAGAGCTTCTCAGATAAGGAAAAGTTAAAGAAATACATCACCACCAAATCAGTACTACAAAGAATGTTAGAGGGATTTCTTTAAGATGGGAGGAGGGATGGGAGAGTGGGTAAAATAAGGGAAAAGGATGGAGAAATTTAGTTTGATGGTTGACATAAAATTGAAAGCAACAGAGAAACAAATCTCATGGACACAGTCAATAACTTAGTAGTTACCTGAGGGTAAAGGGAGAGGGGTATGGGGGAAAAGGGATATGGACACAAATATATGGTGACGGAAAGAGAACTAACTCTGGGTGATGAACACATAATATAACACATAGAAGATGTAGAATTGTCCACCTGGGACCTATATAATTTTTAGTAATCAATGTCACCCCAATAAATTAAAAATAAATTTTAAAAAAAGAAATGAAGGAGAAATAGACTTTCCCAGACAAAATGAAGTTTATCAGCATTAGACTTACCTTACAAGAAATGCTGAAATGAGTTTTTCAAGTTGAAACAATAGGATGCTTATTAGTAACATGAAAATATATGAAAATGTACAATACAATGGTAAAGGTAAATATATAGTCAAATTCAGAATACTTTAATATTGCAAAACAATGGTGTGTTAATCACTTAACTCCAATATAAAGGTTCAAGGACAAGAGTATTAAAAACAACTTTAGCTCCAATTATTTTTTCATGAATACACAATATAAAGTAAATAGTAATAATCAAAAACATAAATGTCAGAGGAATTAAAGGGTAGAGTTTTTGTATGCAATCAAAGTTAAGCTGTTTTTGGTATAAAATAGACTGTTGTATCCATAAGGTGTTTCATACAAGCCTCATGGTAACCACAAGCAAAAACTTATAATACATTCACAAATGATAAAGAAAAAGGAATCAAAGCATATTACTATGGAAAATCATCAGTTCACAAAGGAAGGGAGCAAGAGAGAAAAAACAAAAAAACAACAACAAAGGAACTTAAAAATAGCCAGAAAATAATTAGTAAGTTCCTACCTATCAATAAACACTCTGAATATAAATGGATTATATTATCCAATCAAAAGGCATAGAGGGGCTGGATAGATTCAAAACAAAACAAAACAAGACCCTACTGTTTGCTACCTACAAGAAACTCACTTCAGCCTTAAGAACTTAACGAGGTTTGACAATTAAGTTTGCAACTTGCTATCCTGTGGTTACATTGGCAGCACTGTACAAATAACTTGCTAAGGTTTCATAACCTTGGTATATTTGTGTCTCACAGCTGTGTTTGTGTCAACATGTGGAGGTGTCTTGCTGAGTGGCATTTCTTATTGTTGTGTTTTTGTGTCATCATGAGAATGTCAAAGCTTAAATTAGAGCAACAAACATTAAATTTCTTGTTAAACTTGGCAAGAATGGAAGTGAAATCTGGGACATGTTAGTCTAAATTTATGAGGAAAATGCCATAAAGAAAATGGCAGTGTATAAACGGATTAAACATTTTTCTGAGGTGACTGAGAGCATCACTGATGAATAGAGTTCAGGGCGGCCAGTAACAAGCAGAACTGATGAAAACATTGCAATGTATCGAATTATGAGTCAAAATTGTCAGCTGACTGTGAGAAACATAGCAGACCAAATAAACACTGATAGAGAAACAGGAAATCTTAACTGAAAATCTTGGCATGAGAAAGGTGTGTGCAAAAATAGTTCTGAAGAAGCTTACAGATAAACAAAAGGAAAGGAGAGTCAAAGTGTGCCAAGACCTTTTGGAGAGACAAGACAATGTTTTGGGCTGTGTTATCACTGGTGATGAAACACGGGTGTACCAATATGACCCTGAAACAAAGCATCAAAGTTCACAATGGAAGTCAGCCAGTTCTCCATGACCAAAAACTCATGGCTCTTGTATTATGACAGTGCACCAGCTCACACAGCACTGCCTATGAGGAAATTTTCAGACACTATACAACTAACGGTATTGGAACACCCTCCTTACTCACCTGATCTGGCCCCCAATGACTTTTTTCTTTACCCAAAGATAAAGGAAATATTAAAAGGAAGATATTTTGATGACATTCAGAACATCAAGCATTAATACAATGACAGCTCTGATGGCCATTCCTGAAAAAGAGTTCCAAAATTGCTTTGAAGGATAGACTAGGCGCTGGCATCAGTGCACAGCTTCCCAAGGGGTAAGCTTCGAAGGTGACTGTAGTGATATTCAGCAATGTGGTATGTAGCACTTTTTCTAGGATGAGTTTGCAAACTTAATTGTCAGACCTCATATGTATGCTCAAAGTGAAGGGATTAAAAAAGATATTTTATGCAAGTGGAAATCAAAAGAGAGCTGGAGTAGCTATACTTACTTCAGACAGAATAGACTTCAAGCCAAAAACTGTAACAAGAGACTAAAAAAGGTAATTATATAATGATAAAGAGGGCGATTCATCAAGAAGATATCATGGTCTTAAATCTAGATGCATCCAACACTGAAGTACCTAAATATATTAAGCAAATACAAACAGATCTGTAGGGAAAAATAGACAAAAGTAAAATAATGGTAGGGAACTTCAAAACACCAGTTTTATATAATGGATTGATCTTCCAGACAGAAAATCCATAAGGAAATGTTGGACTTAAACTATACTTTATGACCAACAGACCTAACAGACATACACAGAACATTTCATGAAACAGCATAAGAACACACAATCTTCCTAAGAACACTCAGAACATTGTCCAATGATCGATCATATGATAGGTCACAAGGCAAATCGTAGCAAATATCAGGAGACTGAAATTATACCAAGTATCTTGTCAGATCACAATAGTATAAAACTAGAAATAAATGACAGGAAGAAACCTGGAAAACTCACAAATATTTGTAAATAAACAACACACTCCTGAAAAATCAAGGGTCAAAGAAGAAAACAAAAGAGAAATTAAAAAAAATATTTTGAAGTTAACAAAAATGGAAACACAACATGCTAAAATCTATTGGATGAAGCAAAAGCAGTTCTAAGAGGAAAGTTTGTGATAAATTAAGTTTTTCTAAGAGCAAAGTTTGTGATAATATAGTTGGTAAACTCCTATATTAAGAAAACAAATCTCAAATAAACAACCTAATTTTACACCTCAAGAAACCACAAAAAGAGGAACAAACTAAGCCCAAAGTTAGTATAAGGAAGGAAATAATAAAGACCAGACTGGAAGCCAATGAAATACAGACCAGAAAATTGTTTTTTAAATCAATGAAACTAGCAGCTGATTTTTAGAAATATAATTAAAATTGACAAACTTTACCTAGACTAAAAGATTCAAATAAATAAGATATGAAAGAGGAAATAGTAATATAACTAAAACCACAGAAATACAAACAATTTCAAGAGACCTATAAACAATTATACACCAACAAAGTGGATAACTTAGAAAAAATAGATAAATTCTAGAAACATAGAGTCTGAAGAAATGAAAAACTGGAACTAACCAATCATAAGAAGATTTAATTGGTAATAAAAAATTCCCAACCAAAGAAATCCAGGGATCAGATGGGTTTCCAAATTCTCCCAAACATTTAAGGAAGAATTGATAGCAATCATTCTGAAATTATTCCAAAAAAAAGTAAAGAGGAAAAAGTCTTTTTTGTGTTATCTAAAAAGTCTGTAATAATTGTTATGCAGATCACTAGCCGATTGAAACATTGTCAGTGAGATCATTGAGCTGGTGTTGATGCATTTAGTTTCTTGAAATGAGTCTCAAGAGATGCAAGATAAAATCTTAAAGCCGGTCTTCCATTAAGCTTGTTGCAGTACTTATTTTTTATGAAGGTGTAAGAGGAAAAAGTTCTCTCCCCTAGTTCAGTATTAGTAAATGGCAAGAGGTACTTGAGTGCCTTCTCACTGAGCTGTTGGTATTCCTCACTGACATCTACCCAGAAGGTAGTAAGATGCTTTCTTTTAAAACAAGAATTTAAAGAATTGGTTGAAAGTCTGATTAACTGCTCTTTTTCATTGATTGATTGTTTAGCTTCATTGAAGAATTCTTCATTGAAGCAATCTACAATCCAGTTATTTTCATTTCCACATTGATGGAAGTACTTACAAAAGGAAGTTTAAGACCTTCCAAGTGACTTACAGTATTCTCTTTCACATTTTGGGATAGATGCAAGTCATTCTCAGATAAGTTGTAAAGAATTTCAAAAACTTCATGCTGACCTCTTTCAATACACGTTCCAAAAGTCCAGTTTTTTAATCACTGACTCAATTTTGTCAGTTACTTTAAATATAGTGATTTTGCTGTTTTGAAGTCCCAAGTTGAGTTTGTTTGTTTCTAGAAAAATAGCTGATAAATATGCAAGACTTTGAAGCCAATCACTGTCCTGATACTTTGCAGCAAGAGGGAAATGATGGTCTTCAAAAAATACCTGGACTTTCATGTCTAAGTTCAAACATCCATGTAAGTACTTTGCCACAAGATAGCCACCTTACCTCTGTAAGCAAAAGTAAGGTGCTGTGAATGCTGTTCATTTCTTCACACAGTGCTTTAAACAATGTTGGAGTTGTAACTTAATAAAATTTACAAATTTACAACCTCATCAAGAACATCTTTCGGTTCACTAGGATCAGGCTTGGATGCAAGACTGTCTATAAATGCAGCAGTGACGCCATGGTACATGGGGAGCTACTTCCGTAATTTGGCCTATAAAACAACCTGACATAGGCTTGCCTCTGTCAGTGCATACACTACAACAATTCGACCAACAAATGTCCTTGTCAATGAAATAACCATTGAGTGCATTAAAAATATCTTCACCTGTAGTTTTCTTCAATTTCATTTCCTACCAAGTACCTGGTGATGATGAGCAAAATAGATAAATAATCAACATCTACACTTTCATCAACCTGGATGGAAAAGAACTTACTTTTTCTATCTACTACTACAGCTTCAACACCGTCAGACATTTCCTGAATTCGTCAAGACAACTGTATTATTTGAAAAAGAAATAGTATTGATTTTGTGGACATGTTGTTCCCCAAACATATGAAAACCAGTATCCTTAATACTAGGAGAAATTAAATCTTCATCTATGGTGTGGTTTTTACCACATTTAGCTATGCAATAAGCAATATCGTATGAAGTCTCAACTTCATTCTCATTGTTTTTCTTTCCTGACATCATGTATGCAGTAACTGTTGGACACTTTTCCATGCAACAAAAATAATGTATTTGTTTTTATACATAGGATGCTTAGTTTCCAAATGTCACATGAGTAGAGAGGGTTTCATGCAATCATTGGATAATATTTCCCCACACACAATACACAAAGGCTTAGGACAGTCATTATCCCCTACATATGAAAACCCATATTTAATGTACTTTTCAGAGTATTTCCCTTTCTTTTGTGTAGTATCTGAGGCACATACATATTTACTGTCTCCTGGTGCAGGTGTACTAGTAGCTGCGGACATGTGTTGAGAAGTACTTAGCAATGAGTTATAATCCACATCAAGTTTTGGTTTTTTAACCATTCCTGTTTTCAACCACTGATCCATAACTGACACACTTAAAATTCAGTGACAATAATAACTGAAACTATGTTAAACATTAAATAAAAAATCTACTTGGAAAGAATCACAATAAAAAACAATGCACTTACTTTTACTCAGTCAATAACTAAACTGATCAAATAGTCTGGCTACAGATATATTTATATGTTTGGGGAAGTTCTAAAAATGTCATAAATTGATTGTTCTGAGTCTGTGCACAGTAATTGGTTGGGGGAAGGGTTCATAGCCATGGCCTCACCAATCATCATTCATTAATGTGATCTAATTATGAAGTATCTCCATTAACTGTAATTTAAACTTAACATTTATTGTTTCAGAAATAATGTGTTGCATTACTTTTACTTTTTTTTTTTGCCATTGCTGATTATTTTTTGGGTACTCTGAATGGCCCAGCACATACTACCAGGGGTACACATACCACTGCTTGGGAACCAATGATATAAATGCAAACAGAATATTAGTAAAATGAATTTAACAGTACATTAAAAGGATCGTACACTATGCTTATGTGTGATTTATCCTTGAGATGTAAGGATGGTTCATGCTAGGCAAGTCAGTCATTGTGATAAGCCACATTAATAGAATGAAAGATGAAAATCATATGATTATCTCAATTTGCAGGAAAACCATTTGACATAATATAACATTCTTTAAGGATAAAAGCTATCTACAAATGAAGTATAGAAGGAACATACCTTAACATAATAAAGGACATATATAATAAGCCTTCAGCTAGCCTCATAAACAACAGTGAAAGGGTGAAAGCTTTTCCTCTGAGATCAGGAACCAGACACTTCTATTCAACACAGTAGTCCTAGCCAGATCAGTTAGGCAAGAAACAAATAAAAGTAATCAAAACCAGAAAAGGAGAAGTAAAACTGTCCTCATTTGCAAATTATATCATCTGTATATAGAAAATCCTAAAGACTACCAAAAAACTGGGTAGGCTAATCAACAAATTCAGGAAAGTTTCAGGATAAAAAATCGACATACAAAAATCAGTTGCATTTCTACAAACAAACAACAGAATATCTGAGAAATAAAACAATCCCATTCACAATAGCATCAAAAACGATATCATATTTAGGGAAAAATTTGACCAGGGTTTGAAAGGTCTGAAAACTAAAAACTGTAAGACTGAAGAAAGAAAGTGAAGAAGACACAAATAAATAGAAAGATATCCTGTGTACATAGATTGGAAGAACTAACATTGTTAAAATGTTCATACCACCAATAGCCAGCTATACATTGAAAGCATTCCCTATCAAAATGCTATTTTTCACAGAAATAGAAAAATAACAAAATTCTGATGGAACCATAAAAGACCCTGAATAGCCAAAGCAATCCTGGAAAAGTACAAAGCTGGAAGCATCACACTACTTGATTTCAAATTGTACCAGAAAACTATACTAATCAAAACAGTATGGTACTGGCATAACCATAGATACATAGACCAATGGAATCAAGAGTGCATAAATGAACCTGCGTATATGATCAACTGATATTTGATAAGGAAGTCAAGAATACTTGGAGAAGAAGATAGTCTCTTCAATAAATGAAACTGGGAAAACTGGACAATCATATGTAGAAGAGTAAAATTGGACACCTATGTTACACCACTCACAATAATTAACTCAAAATGGATTAAAGATGTAAACATAAAACTTCAAACTATAAAACTTCTAGAAAAACAGAGAAAAATTTCCTTGATATTGTTCTTAGCAATAAATATTTGGATATGACACCAAAAGCACAAGCAGCAAAAGCAAAAATAAATACATAGGACTACATCAAACTAAAAAGCTACACAGCAAATGAAATAATCAACACAATGAAAAGGGAACCTAAGGAATGGGAAAAATTATTTGCAAATCATATATCTGATAAAGAGTTAATATCTAAAATATATAAGAAACTCACACAACTCAATAGCAAAAAGCTAACAAGCCGATTAAAACATGAGTAGAGAAACTGAATAGACATTTTTTTAAAGACATACAACTGGCTAACAGGTATATGAAAAGAGGTTGAACATCATTCACTAATCATCAGGGAAATGCAGACCAAAACCAGATGTGATATCACCTCACACCTACTAAAATGACTCTTATCAAAAAAACTAAAGATAACCAAAGTTTGTGAGGTTGTGGAGAAAGGGGAGCTCTTGTCTATTGTTGATGGTGCAGCCCCTATGGAAAACAGTATGGAGTTCCTCAAAAAGATTTGGCTTTTGCTATTTTCCCTATGTGATAACATTGTGTCTGCTGTGCTAACCAGACTAGACTTTTAAAATAATGTGACTTATGATTAATACCTGCTTTTCTTCTTGGCCACTAGAATTGTGGAGGGCAGAGTGCCTACATGATTTAGTCCCTAGTAAAAACCTTGGACATCATGTTTCAAACAGAATTTCCTGGGCAGAAACACTGTGCCCATGTTATTGCATTTCACTGTTGGAGAAAGAGTACACTGTTTAGGGTCCATTCTAAGAGAACATAGGAAGCCTGCATATAGATTCCTGCAGACTCTGCTTGATCTGTCTTTTCCCCTTCCTGACCCATCCAGCTGTGTATCTTTGCTGTGTGTCACTATAAAAAATCTTAGCTGTGAGTATAAACATATGCTTAGTCTTGTAAATTCTCTGACACATTGAATGTATGTGTGGTTATGCGACTGCTAAAAACAAGTACATCAGAAGTGATAACACAAACTAAACAGACACTTCTCCCACGAAGAAATACAAATGGCCAGCAGACATATGAAAAATGCTCATCCTCATTAGCTATCAGGGAAATGCAAATCAAAACCACAATGAGATACCACCTCACACCTGTGAGAATGGCTGTTATCAACAAGACAAGGAATAACAAGTGCTGGAGAGGATGTGGGGAAAAAGGAACTCTGGTACACTGCTGGTGGGAGTGCCAACTGGTACAACCACTGTGGAAGGCAGTGTGGAAGTTCCTCAGAAAATTGGGAATGGAGCTACCATTTGACCCAGCAATCCCACTTCTGGGGATCTACCCAAAAAACTTGAAAACCTTTGTCCGCAAAGACTTATGTACCCCAATGTTCATCACAGCACTGTTCACAGTGGCCAAGACATGGAAACAACCAAAGTGCCCTGCGACAGATGACTGGATAAAGAAGCTGTGGTACATATACACAATGGAATATTACTCAGCTATAAGAAAAGATGAAATATTGCCATTTACAACAAAATGGATAGACCTGGAGATCATCATGCTAAGCAAAAATAAGCCAGACAGAAAAAACAAAGAACTGTATGACTTCACTCATATGCGGAATATAAAACTGAAAGCAACAAAGAAAAAACAAACTAACAAAAAAAACCTATGGACACAATCAATAGTTTAATGTTTATTTGGGGACAAGGGGATGGGAGAAGGGGAGGGGGTGGGAGAGGAGGGAGGGAAGCTAAATATAAGGTGATGGAAAGAGAACTCACACTGGGTGGTGAACTTATACAAGTTGACAACGCACTGTAGAATTGTATACCTGGAACCTATGTAATTCTTGCTAACAGATGTCATCCCAAGAAGTCAAACAATAAAAAAAAAAATTTTTAATTAAAAAAAGAAAGAAAAAAAAGTGATAACACAAATGGTGTCACAACTGTTCCCCACAATACCCTCTCAATACTCTCTCGCTACACACACACACACACACACACACACACACACACACACACAAAGAGTTAGCAATAACATCTTGCAGTGATCTTTTATACTAGACATCCTAACACAATCAAGTAAATTATATGGGGAAAGCACAGTTTAGACCTTGTGTCAGCATAATAAAATCAACTCCCTCCCAAGGTAAGAAAGGTGCATCCCTCTCTCTACAACAGGACCTAAGAGAGTGCTAAAATAAAATTTTAAAGAAAGGTATCTAAATATATCCTATACAAAAATACTTTTAGGTGAATATTCCCTCTTCCTCTTAGTTCAGTTCACTTACAATTTAAAACCACTCTTATGTACAACAGGATAATAAGAACAGAAATTTCAATGTGACGTAATACAAAAAAGTGATATAACACCATTAGGTTGTCACCAAAACACTATTGCATTATGAATTATTTCTATAACCAAAAGCATCCGCAATCTACAAATTTTGTTATCACTGCTACTGAAAAAACTCCTGATGAAAGTGTATCAATCACACAGTTTAAGAAGAGTTTGTGGATATCACTCAGTACAAAAAAAACAAAAAGAAGAAAAGGTAGAAATGACTATGCATAGGAATTTTTACAAATGAAATTAGATGACTCTACCTGCTGCCTTAATTGTATAATACAACTGTCAGAACAGTGAAAGAGAAACGCTATAAAAAGTGAGAACTTTCACAAATAGTGTCTATTATATTTTAGGGCTATTAAATTGTAATTAAAACTGTTTTAAAGAAAAAATTTTGGAAGTCCTAGTTTACAGTGGATAGAGTGATAGAACCGATGTTTTAAAATTCAGATGTCATTGTTTTATTAATAACTACTTAAAAGATGTAAAGCAAACATTTTTTAAAAAGTAGTTCTCTGTTATATCTTAACAGGCCAAATTCAACAATTTGAATCCACTGAGGCTCTATTTATATGGCCATGGCCAAAGCATTAATCACATTTTCCATGGCTGGTCCTAATAAAAATAAGTAACATGGTGATGATTCTACTGCAGACAGAATTCCAGTTTTGCTCATTGATTGGACTGGGATTTTGAGTCCATCTCAAATTGACTACCAATAAATAAAGATGATATAAAAATCTTCATGAGCAATTATCTCTTTTAATTCAAGAGAAGAAGAAATTTCCCCAATCTTTCCATGTTAAAAATATAGATGTGAGAAAGAAGGATCCCTCGAAACATCCATGACTGAATCATGGACGACCACACACAAATCCTTGTGATAAAATAAGAGAACTGAAAACTGAAAAAGTACAAGTGGTATTGTTTTCATCATTAAGTTTTTAAGAAGTTACTCATTTAAATGTTACTCTTAGGGTTGTGTTCTGTTTGTCACCTAATATGTTTGATCTTTTGGTTTTTGTCCAATAGGAATTTTTATTTATTTTTTAAATAAATTGATTGGGGTGACAATGGTTAATAAAATTATATAGGTTTCAAGCATAGTATTCTGTATCATCCATATATTGCATTGTCTTCACCAGCCAGAGTTAGTTCTCCTTCACCATATATTTGATCCCCTTCACCCTCTCCTGCCACCTTCCCTCCCCACTTATCTCTGGTAACCGCTAAACTGTTGTCTGTGTCTAAGACTTTTTGTTTGTTTGTTGCTTTCAGTTTTATATCACACATATGACTGAAATCATATGGTTCTCAACTTTTTCTGTTTTGTTTTGCTGAGCATGAGAATCTCAAGATCCACCCAGGTTATTGCAAATGGCAGTATTTCATCTTTTCTTATGGGTGAGAATATTCCATTGTGTATATGAACCACAGTTTCTTTATCCAGTCATCTATCAAAGGACATTTTGGTTGTTTCCGTGTATTGACAACCATGAATGATGCTATGAATACAGGGGTACATATAGCTTTACAGATATTCTCAAATAGTTTGGATAGGTAGATACCCAGAAGAGGGACTGCTGGGTCATATGGTAATCCTATTCTTAATTATTTTTTTTAGAAAATTCCATACTGTTTTCCAAGTGGCTATACCAATTTATATTCCCACCAGAAAATGTATGGGGGGGTTCCTTTTTCTCCACAGCCTTTCCAACACTTGTTATTACTTATCTTGTTGATAACAGCCATTCTAACAAGTGTGAGGTGGGATCTCATTGTGGTTTTGATTTGCATTTCCCTAAGTAAAGTTAAACATCTTGTATCTGTTGGCCACTTGTGTGTCTTCTTTCTTGGGAGATATGTTGGTTCAGATGTTTGATTGGATTGCTTTATGGTTGTTGAGTTGTATGAGTTCTTTATGTATTTTAGATATTAGTACCTTATCGGAGATGTTTGCAAATATCTTTTACCAATCAGTAGATTGTCTCTTTGTTTCGTTGATGGTTTCTTTTGCCGTGCAGAAGCTTTTTAGTTTGATATAGTCTCATTCATTTATTTCTTTTACTTCCCTTGCCTTTGAGGTCCAATTCATAAAATCTCCTCTAAGATCAAGTTTAGTACCTGTGGTCTTTTTCATGTAATTTATTGTTTCTGATCTTATGTTTAGGTCTTTGATCTATTTTGAGTTAATTTTGATGTATGGTGACAGCAGTCTAATTCCTCTTTTACATGTGGCTTTCCAATTTTCCCAGCAGTAATTTATTAAAGAGGCTTTCTTTCTCCATTGTATGCTTTTGGCTTCTTTGCTGAAAATTATTTGCCCATATATAAGAGAGCTGTCCAGAAAGTATTCAGCCATGTAATATGAAAAAGAGGGATTTATGGCTGGATTTTTTTTTGGATAGTCCTTATATGTGGGTTTATTTCTAAGTTCTCAATTCTGTTCCATTGGTCTGTGTTGACTGTTTTTCTGCCAATACCATGCTGTTTTGATTATTGTCACTTTGTAGTACAATTTGAGTCAAGGAGTGTGAAAAATAGTTGATTTAAAAGTAGATATTTCATTTTCCCTAACAGAGTTCATAGAGGAGTGGGGGGAAATAACTTAAAGCAAAAATGAATCATGTGTGGTTTATATAGAAATGTGTAAAGCCTGTATTTTAGACATCACATGCTTTGGAGGTAGCTGGGGAATAAGAATAAAGATGCCTTTACAACCTAAAGTACTAATTTATTGTATGTGGCAATTCCAAATGTCCAGAATACAAGTTGAATACAGTTTTTAAGATGTTTCCAACTATCTAGGACTTGAGTAGAAAGGATCCTAACCTCCCAAAGACTACCCACTTCCCTCAATCCAAGGAGGTCCTTGAATTAATGGTTAACTTATGGAGGAAGGCTCCTGGATTGGGGTTTACTTATAAAGTTAACGATGTAATCTTTTTTAGAATTAAGTAAAAACAACATACCCAATTGGTGATCTGACTGGTCATTATGCCACCAATGAATTCTGAAGATTTTAATTATGAACTTGTGTTCCTTAGGAGTCTAGCTGTACAATTCAGATGTAAGCAAAGGCAAACAAAGAGTTAGGCAAGTTTCAAAAACTTTAATAAAGAAAAAAAAGACACTTCAAAAAGTAAATGCCGCACAAATGAAAGTTTATAAAAAAAGTGGAAGATATTCATGAAACAAAACCCTTCGCTATCAAAATATACTAAAATCTAATAATGTTGAGTGCTCAAATTCTGGGCAAATATAGCTTATAATAATATAGCTAGTAAAGCAGTGTTTTTCATGATATGGCTGTTTCAAGACATCACTTAATATAATTATTTTTTAAACCTATATTTTCTTAAACATTCTTTTCACAATTCATTTAATTATTTTACATTCATTTATAAAAGCATTTTCTAACAATGGGCTATTTTGTGCTTTAATAATAATGAACCATGGTAAAATACTTTAGTGATTTAAATGATTTGCTATGACTACACTCATCACAGATTCTTGCACACTTATATTACTGCAATATTCAGAAGAGCTAAAACTCTTCTTAAAAATGACACTCACTCAAGTTTGCTAATAAGCATGCTAATAATTAGAGATGTATCCTTCCCAAGTTAAAATGTTAGAATTTTCTAGCTTTCTTTAAAATCTGCAGATAACTTGCTTATTTAGATTACTTTTAACTGGCAATTGATAAAAGCAAAGGAAAGCATTCTGTTAGAATTTTGTCTATAACTTCTAGAGTATGAAATGAATGTCCTCTTTCAAACTGTGATGGCATTAAAATTCTATTTTAGAAATTCTAGATTTTAAAAATGTTAAGAAATCTAAAGAGGTATTTTAATGAATTAACCTAATTATTCTTCAGGTCTATAAAGACTTTTCTTCAGTTGGGTGATACTACCTTATACACATCTTAGTATTTCAGTAAAAATTCATTTTAAATGTGATCCAAACCAAAACATTCTAAATGCTCTCCTATAACAAGGGACCAACGTAAATCATCCTTAAGAGCAGGGGTGTCCAAACTTTTGGCTTCCCTGAGCCACACTGGAAGAATTATCTAGGGCCACACATAAAATACTCTAACATTAATGACAGCTGATGAGCTTAAAAAAAAAAGTCTGTGCATAATTTTCATAATGTTTTAAGAAAATTATGAATTTGTATTGGGCCACATTCAAAGCCATCCTGGGTCGCATGTGGCCCGTGGGCCGTGCGCTGGACAAGTTTGCTTTAGAGTAACAATTTGGTAAACAGATACAAACCTAAAGCAATAAAATATATATAAATAATGGTGATTAATTAGCCAAATCAACTGACTTTATTCTCAGAATTTGGAATTAATTTTCATGCAAAATTTTATATAGAGTTTTGATCCTTACTTACAAAGTAATTTTTTATCTTTTTAAGTAATGAAGACAAATAGTAGAAAAAGCATTTTATTTATATGGAAAAAGCTACATTAAGATCTGTAAAAGGTGTCATTATAATATGGCCTATACAGAAAAAATTCAAACGTGAATAGCAACAAATAAAAGTTAAACATCTCCTACTTAGCAGTGCAATTAATTCACATTGCAATAAAGTTAAGTCAAGTATAACAAAATCAAAACAAGTGTTTCTCCATTATCAGTATACTGAGAATTACAGTGTAAGATCATTCAGGTTTAAGAAATCTGCAATCGATCTACAGAATACCCTAAGACAAGGGAGACAGACAGTTAATTCATTTAATTACCAGCTGTTGGGTTTTTCCAATACTGTTCACAAGAAGAAAGTAATGGAGTTGACATAATGTAAATAGAATATATTTAGTCTATACAGTAAAAAAATACAAATTATAAAGTGAGCTAACAAAGAATGTAATCTGAATACAGATTTATAAAACTGACGACATAGATAACACATATAGTATTCCTCATGTAAAAACATTTAGTTTCAGCAAAAAATAATTTGGTTGCTTTTAAGATGCATTGTAGATCGTGTAAGCTGAAGATGCAGATGTCCAAGTGTCTTGAAAATCATGATAAATGTCTTTCTCAATTCATATAAAATGATAAATGCTCTTATCACAGTCTTAAGGGTATTTTTTGAAGTTTGTTTTGTCTTGCTTCAGAAATACATTTAAAATGGGTAAAAATCAAAGGATTTCATGATACAATGAAACAGTAAACAGTGCTCAATTTACTGCTAATATTGAAAAAAACCTAGATTTTACAGTACTCTGGTATATATGAAAATGTTTTAGATTTTACATTGCATATTTCTGAGTCCATTCTCTTGCGTGTCTGTTGTATCTGTAGACATACAAAAGGGATATAGTAAAAACATACAAACTGAATCTTTTCAAAGATCTATTGATATAACACTGTATACTCTACCTTCTTGTCCTTAATTGCAATAGTCATACATGCAGCATTTATTGGGTCAATGTGACTTAGGCTTATGAATAAATAAAACAGAAAACAAAAGTGACTTTTTAACTGATGGATTTCTCTACAATCGATACGAAAACATACCTAAATTATAAACAACAAAGTGAAAAAAACAGTTTCTAATAAAAATATATAAAAGACAATGGGAATTATTTGTAAATTGCAAATGAAATGCTGAGTACCAGCAAGATGAAGCAGCTTAAAAACTAGATCAGTTTGCAAGGTTTAGGGATAACTTTTCTTCCTAGGTAAAGAAAGATAAGGAATATAATATTCAATACTTTCTGATTATCAAATTCTTTCATTTTCAATTTACTATCTAGAATTATATATAGTTCTTCCCTACCAAAAACATGACATACCGTGCAAATGCAGAACATGTACTATTAAATAGTAAAGGATCAAAATGTATGTGGGAAGGAAGGAGACTTTTTTGTAAAAAGACTAACAGAGTTTAAGAAGAAAGGTTTATTCTATCAGAAAGATAAACAATATAATAAGCATAACTAAATTACTTAAATATATTAATAATACTTATATTTTGGTGGACTACATAGAAATGCACCCATACAGAAACTAATATAAGTAAACACTTACTTTTCTTTATCTGATTTATAGATTTGTGCAATATCTGGTACTAAGGGGTCATCTGGGTTAGGATCACAAAGTAGAGAACATATGGACAATAAAACTAGATTTAAAAGAGAACGCCATATTAGATAATGATCTTTCTACTTTATACAATTACATATGTGAAAATAATTTCACTGAAAATAGACAATGAACTTTTAAAGAAAACAAACACATTAAATTACATTTTAGACTATAGCTGGTAGCAAGTATTTTTAAAATTATAAATTACCATACAATGTATAAAATATAAAATTAACTTTTAAAGTTTTAAGTTCTATTTGAATTTCTATTTATTTAAAAAATGTCAACCTCCAAAGTAGCTATTAATAACCTTTAAACTCAAGAGGTTCTCTACAAAAATAATTTTAGGTAGCAGGCATATACCCCAATAGTATATAATCAAACAATTCAATTTTTAGAACAGCATCCTAACTTTAGATGTTTCTTAGAGATACTTCTGTACTTTAATGAGAAAACTGCCTTTTTTTTTTCTATTTTAATGCAGAAAAATCTGTGTTCTAATGAATTAAAGGAAAAGCAATCAAATTACAGTCAACAGTCCAAACATTAGGCACTGCATCTATGTACTTTTTAACTTCGGCTTAGTGCTATAGATTGAATTTTTTTATTCCATGTATATTATTTGCATTGCATGCATTTAAAAATAATGTGAATAGTTACATATAACTTCAATATTTTTAAATATAGATAAAAATTTTAAAAGCAGTCATTTCCTGCCACATTACATCAAAACACTAGTGCAAACAGCTACATACACACACAAATCTAAGCATCTGAAAAAAGAGGGCACAGGGCTCTGGTTCCTCATTTGTCTACTTCAATTGCATACTGCCACTTCTAAGGAATTCTGTGGACTCTTTGGAACCTTCCATCTCCAGCTTTCTCTACTTTGTTTCTTTACCTTTTTCTACTCTTACAAATTTATGAAGCACAGCTGAGTATTAAATGACACAGAAAGGGAGTGCTAAGGGCTAATGAAAAACTCTACTAATATTTTAATTCAACTCCCTTATTTTTTATCTGCCCAACAAATTTTCAAGGCTTGTACATTAAACC
Source organism: Lyroderma lyra (assembly GCA_004026885.1). Taxonomy (NCBI): domain Eukaryota; kingdom Metazoa; phylum Chordata; class Mammalia; order Chiroptera; family Megadermatidae; genus Lyroderma; species Lyroderma lyra. The sequence continues at coordinate 329,747 of PVJL010000272.1, forward strand.
ACAATTACCTGGGCTCACATGTCCAGAAAGTTTCCAGACTAAACTCAGACATTTAGAACACAGAAAAGTGAAAAATGTACAAACAAATGAGCAGGTATAAGCTACCTTATAAAATAACCAGAGGCAAGCTCCTCTTTGCCCTACTTCTGCTGCCAAGAGCCATGAGCCCTGATTTCACTATACTGCATACAAATCAAATGTTTTAAGATAAGCAAAAAGGAATAGTTAACATTCATATGACTGCTTACTATGTGTCAGGTACACAGTTACCCTAGGTGATAATACTATCAAAATCCCCATTTCACATATGTCAAAAATAAGACCATTCAAAACTGTTCTTTTTTTTTTTTTTTTTTTTTTTTTTGGTGGTTCCCTGGCTGGGAATCTAACCTAGGCTGTGGCAATGAGAGCGTCCAAGCCTGACCAGGGAACCCCCTGAAGCTGTTGTTAAAGGACAGTTAACAGAAGCCAATACTAATTATTCTTTATAAAAAGCTACCAATAACATCTAGCAGTCTGCCATTTCTTTTATGTAGATACTTAGCCACTTATGCCAAATGAATTAAAATTTGTGATACCATTCCAGGAAAGAGTATATTAATTTGAATAACTCTTTGACACAGAATCTATCCTACATCTAGTACATAACAGTTGCACTATGTGAAATTTTTTAAAAAGACACTAGAATCTACATGAACATTTTATACAAACATTTTAGGTCAGAAACGCTGTCATTCCATAACTGATATAAAGGGTTTCTACATATCAAATACTTGAAATAATTATGGCTATGGACCCTGCTTCCTATAAACTTCATCTCTTTTAAAAACAAATTATATATTCAGATAGCATGTAATATATATTTTTTTAAATGACCATAGTTCCTCCCTTGAATCAATCCTTCAAGAGAAATAATTTTCTTAAATTTTATAAAAAGAAAACACTACCAGTTACTTCAGGGGCACATGTTTCTAACTCAAACAGTATTTTCCAACTGTCAGATTCTCTTCTGTTAGAGAAACAAGACATGAATTAAGAGCACTGCCACAGCAAATAGTATTGGTTAATGAAACAAAAATGGCTTCAAATGGCCTATGTACACATCTGATAACTTACCAAAGAACAATGTTATAAATCTGTAGAAGTTGAAAATCCATATGGATTATGTGTCAGTCATTATAACAATGCTAATGATTATTCAAAGTTTATATATTAATATGTTATGTGTACTGCATTATTCTAAAGTGTGAAATATCTTTTATTTTAAATCATGTATCACCTAATCTGATATCTCTTCTTATAGGAAGTAAAATAGTTGTAAAGCTTTAATCATTATGTCAATAATTCTATTTAATGAATGAAACAACTGGCCCTAAAAACTTCTTTCTCCCCCAACCCTCGGTGGTCTCAGATAAAGCCAAAACTAAAGGGTAAAATGTTAAGAGGCTTATTCCCAAATTTCTAGCTCTAACATTTTAAATTTCTTTATTTCAACATTTAGACTTGTCCATCAATACCCAAACTGATTGCTAAAAGCAAAAGAGTAATGGAAGAGCTATGAAAGCAAAGCAAAATCAAAGCAGATGAACAGAATAGATTGGTTTTTTTCAAACTTTGGTTCTTAGATACTTCTGCTGTATTTTTCCCATCTCACTGTTACCAACTGTTACAAATTTGGTAAATAAAATTACCTTTTGATACAGTCAGAGCTGGTGACCATTGTGACCTCAGGATATCAAGACAAATACTTCCATTGCTGTTTATGTTGGGGTGGTAAATTTTTGTTGTAAAAGCAATCTAAAAACAAAACAAAACAAGATAAAATTGTGATAATCCACAAACTATGAACAAATAAAACCAATCTGCTCTAGGGTAAAATGTCCTTAATTTTACATGACCATATCAGAGAAATGTATTTTTTAAAAAACTGAATGAGCATCTACTTTGTGCACACTTCATTTTAGCTACTGGGAATATAAAGCAAATAAAGTCAATTTCTGCTCCTCCCCACAAAAACAAGAAATTGATAAGTATTTTTGGATAATGCAATAAATAAGTCTATAATAGCTGAGTAGCACCTTAAGTAACCATGGCTTTGATCATCCCTCAAAGTAATCCTTTTCCTAATTTGATTATCAGTCATACCCAAAATAGGGTGTTGACCCAATTCTACAGGAAAGTTGAGGCCTCAGCTTATTACGTGTACTAAGAAATCCATCAAGAATCCTAATGTGCCCCAAGAGTTATATAATTTATATATATAATATTAACCCAGTGTTTTTAAAAATCTAAAATAATTATTTCCTGAGTGACAGAATTTGTTAATGATTCTCTCCCTCCTTGATATCCCCATCATTTGTTTTCTCTTTAGATCTAATCTAAAATAAATTTAGTAGGAGTATGTTTTTATTTTTCCTACCACACTAAAGGAGGGGCTGTGTCATAGTTGCTTTCGTATTCCCCAATGTAACAGAATATGGTAGGTGCTCGGTAAATGCCTATTGAATACTTAAAACGTAGAAAAAAAGAATCAACTTTGTGAAGATAATCCCCTGAATGGAAAAGTCTAATTCTTGATCATAAAAAACTTGCCAAATTACACATATCTAATAAAGAGGAAGACAACATAAGGAGCATAATTTACAGCCTAACAGACACTGCCTTTTGTTTCACAGACATAACAAAATATTTGAGTAACAAAGCAAAATTTACCTGTAGTAGTTTAATAGAACAGTTTGAGCATGCTAACCTGTCTTAGACATCAAGAAAACATCTCTGGATATATCCCTGACATAGAAGTCACATCAATCATAAAAATAAAAATACCTTTGGTGGTTTAAAAGGATAGTCTGTCGGAAAATGTACAGTGAGAAAGAAGACTCCACCTTGATATGCGCTATCAGGCTGAAATTACAAAATATTTGCATCAATGTTTGATTACTGTATTTATCGGTAATCTAAAATGATTCTTCCCTCCCCACGCCCCAAAAAATATCAGTTTGAAAAACATGCCATCATTTTGTTAGAAGTTCTAATCATTTACCTTGAAAACAGGTTTTCCTTTACAGGTATGAAGGTGAATTTTCTAACAATCATGATGACATCATAGCTCAAAACAAATAAAAATTAGGACACACGCAGTGGTGTGCCTTGCCCAAACAAATCTGTTTACGAGTACAGACTTTTAAACATCAATATACACAGAAGGCAGCTGTAAGAAAAGAATAATTTTCTATAGCAGTAATCACTATGAAAAAAAGAGGTGAAGCTAGTGTTTACCTTCTTCTTTATAATTAAGTTCTGATGGTCCTTCAGGGGCAAGAATAGAGATGAACTGAACAAATTATGAAAAGGATCTCAAACCTTCACTTAGTAGGTTTATAAAATAACATAGAAAATGCAAAAGAAAGCCCAAAACAAAACTAATAAATTCCAATATTCATGGTATTATCAAATTAGGAATAAACTTAACAAGAGGAATTTAAATTTGGCCCTGTGTCTTTATGGTAATTAGAAACGTTACAAGCACAGAAAAAAAGGTAAAATTTTAAAAGGTAGCAAAAATACCTGAAATTCTATTTTAATTCCTTTATATTTAATTAAATGTTTATGTTATAGTAACATCTTGGTGATAATGGCAAGATTATCATTACTTCCTCCCTTAGTTTCTACATACATATTAGAAGACTATACCTGCTTAATTATTCTTATTATATATAGTTTATTCTAGTTCATTAAAAATTACAAGGAATATAGGAAATATACATAAATTACAATTGACAGACATGGTCTGCTTAGATATTCAAATGATATTATAGATGGCATGTTTACATTACTAAAATAAAGGGGGTATGAGTAACATACATATAACCATTTGCTACATATAATTTACCTAAGAAACATTTTTGAAGGGCTATAATTCAAATGGGACTTTAAATGATAGTATTTTGAATGTTCTTAGTAAGCAATGAAAAACAAATAGAAATAACTAGATTCTTATTGTGAGTTGTTATTTAAATAACTGTGATGCAATTTACCCTTCAAAGAGCTAACTTAACAATTTAGTAATTTGAGACACTGGCTCAGGACTCTTGCTCTGAAAAGTCATTTATTGTTTGTTTTTTTTTTAAGTTAAACACAAGGCAATATGATTAAAAACTCTATGGTTTACTAGATGATGCTCTGGGGGAGGGAGGAGAAAATGATGTTCATGGAATCATGTTACTAATGTACTGTCACCCAGAAAGCAGACTTGAGCTATCAGTGCCCATTCTTATGCAATCAGGTTTTTGCTCACAGAAAGGAAAGCCTGTTTCAGGTCATAACTGCCTCTCAGGTATAGAAAGAAATAATCTTGACAATGGTAATAAGTGTTAAGAGAAGCCAGTTTGGAAAAGGCAACAAAACTAAAAGCAGCAAGCTCATGGGGGTGGCAAAGATAGACCCACTGCAATATTTTGTCGGTTCTCTCACACAAACAGAAACAGTGATGAAACTCATTGCAACCTGGTACTTGTTACTCGTAGGAATTCCATGACTGGTTTAATTAGATTTATTTCTGACATAATAAAGCTGTTGATATGAGAATAATTATTCTTAGTTCTGAACAACTGGCTTTTGTGTTTAAAAAAAAGATAAAACATACAAAGCCTGGTTGCAAATTGTGGGTGATCCATTACTATATGTTAATGATCAAGGATTTGGCAAAGGAAAACACATCATAGTGATCCTAGCAAGTATTTGCCATCGGTGCTCTAGAAAATGATCATAAACCCTTTAATCACATTTTGCTTCATGAGTGATTCAGATACAAGAAAATTCAACCTTAGCCACAAACATCTGATTAAAGGTGAAATGGCAAGAATGAAGTATGGCTGAGGGGATTAATTTCATATATATGAATCATACTTACAGGCCCCATAATAGTTGCTTGCCAGTGGAACACTGAAACAAACAAAGGAGTTTTGGAGTCATTAACAAATGTTCAAACCTATATTACTAATGGTAGCAAAATGCTAATAATAAAGCCAAGCTTACAGTCATCGCCCACAGGTCCAGCTGAACAATGAGCAGGTGGGTCACGTTGTAGATCACTTAATTCCTGAAGCAAAGAAAAAATACTTAATGTTAATACTTTTTCCAGTGAAATAAGCATTAATAATCCATGAAGGCACAAACTATCAACTTTACTTAAAAACCATTTTAGGCAGTTCCATTCAAAATATGAAAACATAACATGTGCTCTGTAACTGATTGGCAGAAGAGTAGGTAATAAGCTATTAAATCCCTTCATAAAACAGCTCCAAACCTTGAAAATATTAAATGGATTAAAATGCTGTTTTCCTTTAATATCCCTAAGAAAAAATAATGAATGAGTGTCTACTGTAGGCAAGGTAAAGTATGTAAGTACTAGGTACACAAAACATAAGAAACAGGTCTTATTTCTACAGGTTTACAATCTAATTTGGCAGAGTGAAGACTCACTGAGATGGATATTTAAGAAACAACCTGAAGGTTAAGTGAAAATAAAAAGAGCAGTCAGGCCCTATTTTGAAGCCCAGCACATTGATTCATATACTCTCTTCTGCTCCCAGGAAAGCAGAGGAAGATCATGGAAACACAGCTTTAGACTCAGCCAGTTCTGGGCTGGCAGTTCTACTCTTAACAAGCTCTGTGACCTTGGAGAAATGACTTAAGTTCTTTACCTTCAATTAGGAAAAAAACTGAGTACTTCTAAGTATAAAAGGTAAAAATTCAATATAAAGAACTATATATATTATATGGATAAAGAACCTAATATAGTTAGGAAGATGAGGGAATGTCTCAGGAAGTGAGAGCTAAGCTGAAATCTAAGTGGGAGTTAGTTTTGGGAGAAATGAGACATTGTGAGGTAGAGTGGCATAAAATGAGGTTGAAAGAGTAGGCAGCAAGCCAGGCAGAAAACTGAAAATATGTACCATATTAAGGGTTTGGGGTTTTACCAGTGCATTAGGAGCGGTGGAAGTCGCATGATCTGATTTAAAAGATGGCTCTACTGGTCTAAGTACTGAAAGGATTAGAGATGGGCAAGAGGAGAAGCTAAATGATTAGTTACTACAAGCTAGAAAATAGGGGATTAGACTGGAGAAGTGGCAATGAGGTAAAAGTGGGCAAATCTGAGATACTGTAAAGGGCCTACATATTATAGCATTTGATGATGAATTACATTTGCAGAGTAAGGAGAAAGGTCACAGATATGTATGATGAAGTTTAGGGGCAGCTAACATTTATTCAATGTTTTATCATCCTAACAATTCTCAGAGGTAGGTATTATTATGGTCCCCATGTTACAGGTGAAGAGCTAAGGTTACACACTTCACTGTGAGTTCATATAACTACCATGTATAGGGCGAAACTGGAATTCAAATACTAGTAGTCAAACTTCTGGCTTTTTAGCTTCACAAATGTACAAATGTAGAAGTCATCAACTCACTAGAAGGTAAGTTGATACGGAAAGTAGACATAGACTGTGATCCCTGTGACAGCAGGGGAAATTTTCGTTCAATTTACAGGGCTGGAGCTTAAAAGAGGCCTAGACTAGAAATTGGAAAATCAGTCCCATTTTTATATACCAGGTATTTAAAACTGTGGGAACAATGTAAACATTTCCACAAAACACGTGTAAATGAATAATGCATTTCATCAAATCTAAAATACCATCGACTTCCCTGGTGGTGTAGTGGCTTAAGGTTTTGGCACTGGCACTGTCAACACTGTGGCCTGGGTTCGATTCCCAGCCAGGGGACTACCCATATACCAAACCAAAAAAAAAAAAAAAAAAGAAAGTTATCTTCTTATGACAGAAACGGTAAAAACTAAAAAATTGTTTGGGGTTACATAAATATTGAAATAAAATAATCCACTTAAAATACCATTGACCATAAATTACATCCCTAGTTTGTGTACCAATTTTGAGGAATGCTGCCAATTAATTTTAAGACACCATCAATTTTAAGATACATCCAGATTTTAAAAATGTTAAAATGAAAAAGATGAGCACATCAGAACACTTTGCAATATGGTAATTATAGCAATGAGTTCATTGTTCTACCAGACAAACAAGAGGAGGACACGGTAGGCAAAGACTTTCCTAAGAAAGTGATATATGAGCTAATTAAGCCAAGTGCAAACTCAAGTCTCCTTCTTCCAAGTGTTCCAGTCTTTTCCAATATACCTTAGAAAACTTTCAGTTTTTATTTTATTGCTGGTTTGTTTGGGTTTTTTTTCCAGTTAGTGCTGTGTTTCTCTTCCTGATGAACTAACAGAGTTAGCAACTTCTTTGGTCCAGGTATAGTTAAACAATAAAGAGAAAAATTTCAGTCTTCAACTTAGCAGTAGTGGTTAAAAAGTGAGGCTTTGAAGTTCAAATCCAGGTACCATCACTCACTTGCCACATGACCTTGGACAAAACATTTTTGTCTCTCCTAATCTCAGCTCTCTTTGAAGTGGCGTTCCTACTTTCCTCCATTGTTTCTATGATGAACAAGTGAAATGATACATGTGAATGATACATGTATCATAGCAGTCTCTGGCATCTATTAATAGTAAGCATTCAAATAAATGTTAAGATACTATGAGATTAATTAACAACCATCAAATTCTCCAGCAGCAAAATTATTTAACTAGTTTAAATGATTGGGGAAGGAGCAGTTCGTAAGTCACAGCTCCGCTTTAGAATGCCTGTGCTTTATTTAACAGTTTTCTGATATGAACTTTTATGAGATTGCTTCTGAAAATACTCATCATGTGGAGTTTTCTAAACAATATAAATGGGTAAATGGGACTTCTTTGCCCTTATTTTAACTAGAAAACTAGTTAATTAGAAAATGGTAGTTTAATTGTGGTTAAAAAACTGTTAATGATGTGTATGTATATATTTTAACAAAGATAGTATATATAGTTTCCATAGACAATGTATATATGAATAAATCACCCGTATCATACATACAAATTTATTTTGTTTACTAACAAAAAACAGAAAACCATATTTCACTTGGAAGAGCCTTGAATAATGTTCCAATTTCGATTGTCAGACCTTTCTTCAAATCCCTTTAAAATATTACAGAAAAGCAAAGGTTACCTTGTTCTTATATTTTCGTGCCCTAATTCTACCTGTGGTGTAAGAAGTCAGAGCTAAGGATGAGAGAGAGAAAATCTAACAAGAGAACTCCTGCTAAGGCCAGGTTCTGAAGTTGTCTATTGAAAGCTCACTTACTATAGAAAAGAGGCAGCTGACAGTACATCAAACATCAACCATTCTTAATAATCACAGTGACCAGTGCTACTAATAATGGAATTAATGCTTTGGTGAAAAGATTTATACATCCTAGACTTTTTAGGAAGATCTAAATTTCTAATGTTCTATCCCTTTGTCAAATCATGTGTCTGGAAATATGCCCTGTTACATTGTTTGGAAACACATTAACAATGGTGCAGATGTACATATAGAATGACTAACAGAAACAAGAGGCACAACATACTCTTCTTCACCCCAAAAAACATAGATCTTAAATTTGAAAGAAAGAAAAAGAACTACAAGATGTGCATGTGCTAAGGAGGTAAAAACATAAAACAGAAACTATAACCAAACAAACCAAAACCCCACCTTTTTTGCTCTTAGTCTACTCTGTAGCCAGTATACTTTTAGATGAGACCAAAGAAATCAAGGACCACTTATACTTGTTAAGTTCTCCCTTTTAATTTAGTTTACGTCAAGGTTTTTTAAAAACAGCCTTATGATCTTATTTATGCTTTCTTGCTGTAAATGGCATTCTTATTTATTTGTTTCTAGCATCACAGGCACATATGGAATATTAAAAATTATTTAGTAATTCTTATGTTACTCCAAAGGAAGTATTAGAATTAGTAATCTCTCTCTGTCAGAATTAGCACTAGGGAGTTCCCTGATGGTGTAGCGGCTTAAGGCTTCAGCGCTGGCGCTGTCAGCGCTGCGGCCTGGGTTCGATTCCCAGCCAGGGAGCTGCCCACATACCAAAAAGCAAAAAAAAGAAAAAATTAGCACTGAATTATACAAATTGCTCAAGTCCACTAGGATCCACATAAGAGCCAAAGCTTAACTCCACATTTCTCACTGCTAATGGAAGCTCTCTAAAGTACAGTTTATGATAGTGACACATACTTCATGAACACCGCTCCCTATTCCACCAGTAGCATGAAATCCAGGATGCACCCGATAGGTAGCCTCCTGTTTTGTAACCCCTCAGGCCTCTTGTCGAGGCTTTCTTTCATGGCTATACTTTTATCCCATGCTAATTAAAAGTAAACAGTCTCGAAGACAAAGCATTTAAAATAATTCATTGTAAATTAAGTATTGTATCAGTGTGAGTGTATACATGTATTATAAAAGCCAAACAAAGTAAAATAGCGATTTGAAGCAAAAAAAGATAGAAAAAGCAATGTATAGTCAAACACCCATGAGACCATTACCCAAACCAAATCACTGACAACCTGTTAGAATACTTCCATCCATGGCTTTGGTGGGAATAAACATGCTGCCCACTACTGAAGGGAATGTAAGTTGAGATACAAGCTTTTGGAGGGCCATTTAGAGTGACTGGAAATGGAAAACGTGTATGCCCCTTGATCCAGTAACTTAACCTCATAGTTACAGCTGTCCAAACAGTCAAAAGATACATACTCATGCACATAAGGGTGTTCCGTGAGATTATTTTGTATAATGATGAACTGAGAGTAATAACCTAAAGGCCCATCAATAAGGGAAGGGTTTCATAACCTAGCCATATTGTGCAACACTGTGCAGCCATTAAAAAGAATGAGCTAGATTTCCACATGTTGACATGAAATCATCTGTGTGAATATAATGTAGTGTTTGAGTGAAAAATACAAGTTGAAGAATATGTCCATTAGATCCCATAATACATTCACCTATCATACATGCACAGAAAATAAAAGAATGCACATCAAACTATTAACACTAGTTATCTCTGGTAATGGGTTGGCATTTTTTATTTATGTTTTCTACATTGTTTTAGTTTTTACAGTACTTTTGTAATTTTTAAAGGAAAAATAATGATTTTATTCAGGCTCTCATGCATTTTAAAAGTGATAAAATGAAACTGCTTTTTTTTTTTTACCATATATACTCTAAAAATCTTCTCTTTTCATTAAAACTTTTTATAAGGAAAAACTGAGGAACTGTCACAGCTCAGAGGATATATATACTAAAGAGATACAACAACTAAATCCAACACGTGATCCCAGACTACATCCTCCAACAGGAAAAGGACAGTGAAAAAACCGGTAAAATCTGAATTAGGTCTGTAATTTATAGTATCATACCAATGTTACTTTCCTCACTTTAGTAACTATAGTATGGTTGTATTAGTTGTAAATAAAAGTTGTAAACAATAGGGGAAATGAGATGAAGGATATTTGTGAACTTGCTATGTTACTTTTGCAACTTTCCTACAAAACCAAAATAATTTTAAAGTAAAAAATAATGTAAAACTTTTTTATATATGCTATCTTAACTATTTTCTTTCCCAAGCTTGCTTTTTTCCCCCTGTGTTCCCTGTATCTACTAATGGAATATTAGTCTCCTAGTCACCAGCTAAAAATACCAGTATTGTTTTGACTCTTTCTCTTATCCTCTGTATACAGTCAAATGAAGAGCAACATGGTAAATCATACCTCATACCCATTATACTGCTCAGCATAAAAATCAATCACAGTTCAACTATAACTGCTTCCCAATACTCTGTGTATTACTTGCTTAATAGTCTTTTAAAAGTACAACTATTTTGTTCATTCTTCTGCTTAGAAAATTTCAGTGTCTCCCCATCACTCATTAAAGACTAAACCAATAAAGGTCTTTTCAGTATCTAGTTCCAACCCTATACTTTCAATCGGGTTTCCCCACAAAGTGCCCAGTAATTCTCCAAAGAACCCCCTTGGTTTTTCGTTTGTTTTTTTTTAATTCATTTTTATTGTTAGACTTATTGGGGTGACATCTGTTAGCAAGGATTACATAGGTTTCAGGCATACAATCCTACAGTGCATTGTCAGCTTGTTGTATAATAAGTTCACCACCTAATGTGAGTTCTCTTTCCATCACCTTATATTTAGCTCGGTTTTTCTAAAACACCTTCAGGAGGTCTGTAAAGTCAAAATTAATTTCATAATAAAATTAAGATGTTATGTGCCTTTTTCGCTCTCAGTATCTCATGAGAGTATAGAGTGATGTTTCCCAGTTTAATGATATGTAGTATTGTAACACATTGAATGCATAAAAAGATATGCACTGGACAGTTGAGAACTGTCCAGTGAAGTCTAGCCTACTTGGATGTTCCCTCTTGGATGGCTAAGTTTTCTGGCCTTCAAAATTTTCCTTCTAATATAACCTTGCTTCTATCTCCCTATGCCTAAATTCTACCCATGTTCTTTAACAGTGGCTGTCTTCTCAACAGCCACTTGAAAAACTTGAGTTTTGGAGTCAGACCTGGGTCAAGTCTGGCCTTGCTGCTGACCCCTACCAGCTGTGTGACTTTGGGAAGCGTACTTAATCTCTTTGAGTCTCAAGTGTCTCATTTGGAAATATCACTGGTAATCTTAAAGAACTACAGTAGACTTTGTGAACTGGAACTCAAGTAACTGGCATTCTCAAGCAACTAGCAAAAAAACAAAAACAAAAACAAAAACAAAAATGAAGAAATAATAGGACATTTATCCAGCATGAGTGCTGGTTAACTGAAAGTCTACTTACATTTATCTGGCATCTACCATTCCCCATGGGTGCCAGTTAACTGAGAGTTTACTGTATACTGAAAATTAAATAAAAACACATAAAAAAAGTACCTAGCTTATACCCGGCATGTATAATAGATGCTTAATTTCCTCCCTCTCCTCCTCTTCTACCAGAGTATTTCTTTTAAAACCAGGACTGTATGCATTTTATTCATGGATTCCTCCACAATACTTAACACAATGTCTTTCTAATAAGGTATTTGGTATTATTTGAGTTAAGCAACAAAATATAAAGAATAATGTGATCAGCAGAGCATAGATATCTCAAATTTCTTTTAGAAATGCAAAAGATTACATTTCAGAATAGAATGAGAATCAATTACTCTCTCTGTAGATATGCAGGTTGCATATAATAAAAAGAATATCACAGTAGGTGTTAATAGTGCAGATCATTTAAAAACACAGGGGTGGTCTTTTAAATAACAAATAATAACACCTGAAAATGAATCTCAATGGTGTATTTAATCATTAAGGTATTAAAAACACATGCCAGTGCCACAACTATTTTTGATATATAGAATGTATATTCTGGAAAAGTGTCCAAAGCTACAAAAAATTCCTGTTAGAATTTTGTTTTGGTTTTTCTGGTTTACAAGACCTCAAAACTCCAAACATTCCATCCTTATTGTTTATTTAGGATGCTGCTGACCTACTTTCCAGACATCGCTTTGGGTTGCTTTTCCTAGAGGAGTTAGGAATTTGTGCTGAGCTGACCCAGTCTCAAAGTTTGTCATCTTCCAACCACAGGTAATCCTTGGTAACAGCAGCCCATAGACAGAGCTGCAGTTTGTGGCACAGAGTGGTTGATTTTTTTCCATGCTCAATTTAACCAGGTGGACTAATTATAGCAGGAATTTATTAAGCACTTCTACATCCTAACAGGGATCATGATTCTGATTTTATACTCTCATCCTAACTCTACACTCCTGATGTTTAAAGGTTTAATTTAATTATATCTGATTATGATACAAATAAAAATCCTCAAAAGTCACTGGGCAGGCACATTTGTTAATGATTAAACTGGGGCATGAAATTCAAGGAGAACAGATTTGTGGGGAAAAGATAACTTCTTAAGATACAGTTTAAAATGTATAGGAAAGAGGTCCTCTGGAGGCTTAGAAGCCTAAAAGTATTTGTATCTCCAAGAAAGTACATGTAAGAGCAGTTACAAGCCTCAAGGGTCATCTTCCGAATGTGTTCATTAAAGGTAAGAACACTCTAGGGAGTTCAGGAAAGAAACTTTCTTCCAGGATAGAAACGTAACGTAGTAAGAACCTGGTATAAAGTATCTCCACTGACACAAACTACCTTCTAAATCAAAGATAAACACAAACATGAAACATTAAAAAGTAAAATTGTAAGATCTGGTACATTCTGAAAAGGCACATGGGTTGCCTCAGAATTTACTTTACTCTACCCCATTAAACTTGTGGGACACTGCAATATTGTACTTAAATAAAAACCAACCTTTATTTGTTAAAAGGTACATTGCTGGGACACAGAAGAAGTCAGTGATTTTTTTTTAATTTGCCAGTTATTACAAATTGTGTGCAGGGCTGCTGCTTTTTGCCACAAAGGCTGTATAAGCCAACTCCAAAGGGTGCCATACACACAAATTTCAATGTAAGTGGGGCCCCCCTGAAGCTCCACAAAGCTTCACTACAGAAAGTGGCACATAAAAGAAATGGACAACATATCCTTTAAACCCGACTTAAGATACTATCACTGTTTTGGATAAACAAATAGCACTTTCGATATAAAAGCAAGTGATAGTGTCTGTCATCTGAATGGGACCATAACCACTTATTTTATTTATTTAATCAATGTATTGAGAATGGAAAGAAAATAATGACAAACTTGGAATTCAAAACTTAAAGTGAAGACAGCAATATTCTAGTGGGGGAGAAAAGGAATATATTTTTTTCAACACATGGTGCTGGGTCAACTGAGTATCCATGTGGAAAAGTGAATGAATCTTGAGTTTCCACACCTCAAACCATACACAAAAATCAATTCTAAACAGATTGTAGGTTTAAATATGAAAGGTAATACAATAACACTTTTAAAAGAAAACATATAATGTCTTCATGACCTCGGGAGAGGTAGAGGTAGAGGTTTCTTAAACAGGACACAAAGAGCACATGCAAAGTATGAAAAGGGAAGCCACCTGATACAATGTATCTGACAAAAGATTCACATCCAGAATGTGTAAAAAATATTCCTACAGATCAATTTGTAAAAGGCAGACTCAAATATACACTTCATAAAAAAGGCTCTCCAAATGCTAATATACATTGGAAGGTACTCAGCTCTATTAGTCATCAGGGAAATGCAAATTAAAACCAAAATGCTATGCCACCACAAATCCAACAGAACAGTTCAAATAAAAAGACACAAGAGAGGACAAATGTTTGTGAAGCGACCAGAACTCTCACATGCTACTGGTGGAAGAGGAGAAGTCTGACAATATACACTAAAAGTAAACATAGAAATACTCAGTAACCCAGCAATTCTATATACTCAGTATATACCTAAGAGAGATACACAGAAATCATATAATATAAAAGATGGTTATCAAATAACAATACTTATAAATCCATATATGAAAAAAACTCGTTATAGCAAACACAGTATGTGTACGCATATTGTGTATATGTGTATCTTTGTTTCATTTCCAATGACTTTATAATTATAAAACTGAAATACACAGTTGATCCAATCTCCTTCTTCTCCTTTGAGACAAACTGAGCTTAGAATAAACCAACTTTGCACCTAAACATACATCAAGCAGTAACTATCATCAAAGTGGTGAAACTATGCCCCAGACAAAAGTAGTCTGTGTCAGTGAAACAATTTTCTATTCCAACGTGATTAACACTTAGGTAAAAAAAAATAATTAGGGTATCTAAATTTCAAAATAAAAAACATAAGATACAGTAATGACAGGTAGATTACAAGATATTGTCCCCATATTAGGAGTGTAAGTATAAAAGCACTGTTAATCCACAAAAATGTGGACTTAATGGATTTATACAGCCTTACATGGCTAAGAGCCTCTATTCTAGTTCAGATTTCTAAAACCAACTAAACACAAAGAAAAGTACTGAGCGGTCTGAAACAAATTTTAAATTGGCACAGATGGCATGTTTATAACACCCCCCACAATATGCTGAGTGTTCTCCACAAAACCAACCTAGACACAGTCCCTGCCTCTAGGGGACTTAAAATCTAAAAGTAGACGAGGCAGTCTAATTCAAAAAAGTAAACACATAAAAGGAAATAAAGAAGGGAATGTCAGAGAGGCCTGCATTAATCTCTCAGCTCCCAGAAGGGTAACAGTCCGATCTGAACAGCGCAGAATGAAAGCTAACAAGTCAGAGCTGCCTTATTTACCAGCAGACTTAGTATGACACTATCCAGTAAGTATTCTCTAAGAAAGTATGCTGATCAGACTGAAAAGTGCTCTGTTGTCCCCTTGTCTCAACATTCAGAAGGTCTAAATCTCTGCAAAAGATACAATATGCACCCCACTGGGTGTGTGCAAAGGGCATTACACAGCCCACGCACAGAGGCTGATTTACAGTCCAAAATCTCAATTACTGAACCCAAAGCATATGAAAGCATTGTTTAAAAAATCCTGGCTCAGCAGGCAATTAGTTAACGTGACATAACCATCTTTATCTCAAACTCCTAAAACAAGAGGGTGATTCTTAGCAGATTGCATTTTTAATGTCTCTAAATGGATATAGAAGCTGTATTTGGTTGGTCTGTAAATAGACACTTCATGGGCACACACAGGTCAGACTCCAATCTCCTCCAGATGACCAGAGCGTTTGCAACATACAGATATCAAACAACTGACTGAACTGTCTCCAAATGCAGATCCCCTTTAAGTCCTTGATTTAAGAACATCTTAATTTTAAATCATGTAGATTCTTTCCAGAAGGCTTCAAAATGTTGACAACATCCAATTAATTAAGTTATAGGAACCAAACTCACTTCAACTAACTGGTCCTGCTGCTTCGCTGTCACTTCAGAGCAGGTGTCTGTTTAATAATAATAATAATAATAATAATAGTAATAATAATGCAGCCAAATTCCACACAAAGACGATGAAGAAAGGAATAACGCTACTGACTTTGGCACATCAAAGTAACATTTATTGAATGTCAACTATAAAAAGCACAATTCAGAATGAATGTCTGAGGTCAGGAATAGAGAGACATTATCTTCCTAGTGCCTCAGGCTGCAACCACTTTCCCCCAGTGCACTCCCGCAGCAGCCATGACTTTCAATTTCCCAAAGTGCTATCCAGCCTGTAGTTTAAAACATGCTTCCTTTTAAAGAGAAGACTTGGATCACCTCTTGTGCCGTATAGTAGTTCCATCCTAGGAATTACTTAATTAAAAATCTACCTTCAACAAATCCAGAGTACTTCAATAAAAACTGTATGAATCTTCATTAAGTATTATAGTAAAAATGCACTTATTCCAGTAACCCAAACTCTAAACCTTGGAATCACTGATTCCTTCTTCCCTCCAGGTCCCACCCCACCCTCCCACCCGCTCACATTAATCAGTCCGAAGCTGTTCAGGTTCTCCTTCAGTTCAGACCACTCCCTCTGATAGGATCCCAGGAGAAAGCCTATCACAAAGAAAAACTGAGGTCCACAGAAGAGCCCGAGAAAAGCCAGAGGAGATAGAGTTCAGGGTAAGAAGAGAAAAGTGAGAACTAGTGAGACACTATTAAATGTCGAGGACAGATTTGGTAGGAGGAGGAGTCTGGAGACATGGCCTAGACCACAGACCCTTAGAGACCTGACCTAAAGTCAAAGATTGTGTGTGTCAGGCCAAATAAAAAAAGCTAGGTGGCACAACACCCTGTAATTTTTCTCACATACTCCCTCTTTCCAAATGTACTCTGCCACTATCATAGCTCACACCCTCCTTAAAATATCACTTGAACAAATGCAGTGACATCTTCACTGACCCATTGTCCTATTTCACTACCAGCACTCTGTGGTCAAAATCACCGTTTTAAAGTGCCATGTCAAATCCTTTCAATGTTTTTCATTAGCTTTAATGTAAGATTTATAAATCCTTAAAATGGCTTACCAGACCTTCCAGGCTCTGATTCGTTCTCTCTAGCCTCATGTCTGTACCACTGCCCCCAATGTCATAATGAATTTCAATTACCCAAAATGCTATCCTGCCTCTACTTTCTAACATCGCGTCCTTTTAGAAGACTCCAAATCCAATCCCCTAACACACACATACACACTTACTCTACCGACTGTACTTTTACTTTCATGTTTCATCTTAATCATTTCCTTAAGGTTTTTCTTGACCCCTTCAAAAGGCCCCAGCTATACTCCCAGAGTACTCTGAACTTTCCTTTTCATGACATTCATCAAATTTATATTTACAAATGGTAAACAACCCTCTGTTCTAAGAGGACAAGAATGCATACCCACACTATGATGAATCTTACTTCCTTACTCAAAAACCTTCAATGGCTTCCCCAAACTTCTGCATTAAGTACACATTTTTCAGCACGGGTCTTCAAGGCCCTCCACAGCATGAACTTTTACAGTCCACTATTCCCTGACACCTTCCCCAAACCAGGATGTGTTCCTCCTCACGTAAGTCACAGATTTCCCAGTGCCTTCATTCCTGCAGCTTCCTCGATGAACCGGCTTCCCTGTCTTTAAAAATGGGACCCTTTCCTCCAAACCTATACATCCAATTTCACCTTTTCCACAGAATTTTTCCTTATTTTCCCCCAATAAATTTGGCTTCTCCCACCTTTCACTCCCTTCTTGCTCCAATATGCTGTATTTTCCTTATGATACTGTCCTAAATCTACATAGCTGTTATGGTACTTTTCTTACCCTTATTGGTTTTAAAATTCTTAGGTAATGCTGGTTATACCTTATTATTCTATACATCTCCTTAATTCATTTTGTATGTGCCTTATATATAGAGCATGCTCCATAAATGCACTAACTTATAATACAGTTGTGTGAGGAAGTTTGTCTAAATATATGGATAAAATAATCTTTAAAGTACAAAATACACCTGTGAAACAGATGGAAGCTAAATGAAATTAGAAAGCATATTAAATTACAAGTACAAAAACAGAACTGTAACTTATTTGCATCACAAATAATTGCTCTTTAATCAAAGAGTAATACATCTTCAGAGGCTCATTAATCTTATGCATTAAGATGCCAGCATTTACTTCAATTCTGACATCTCAAAGTAAATAGAATTTTCATTCATGTTCCATATACCAGCAGAGCACACTACCACTGCTACTACTTATTTTTGTGACCATTTTTGCTATTTGCTGAACAAAAACAGCAAATAAGGGGATTCCCTGGTGGTGTAGTGGCTAGGCTTCAGTGCTCTTAACGCTGTGGCCTGGTCGATTCCCAGCCAGAGAACCACACACACACACACACACACACACACACACACACACACACACAAACAAACAAAAACCCAGCAAATAACATTATTTAGATGTCCATAAAATTATAAATTAAATAAGACAATAAAAATTATCTAGTTCAACGCATTAAATTTCTAGATAAAGAAAATAAAGACAATGAGTTTCTTTGTCAATGTCACAATGTTAAAGCTAGGACAAAGGCTCATGACCATCTGACTTCCACTCCAACACTCTTCCCACCCTCAAGACAATACTCACCTCAAGGCTGTAATAACTAAGCACATTATCCTCAATCAATATTGAAGCCAACAATGCTCCAGTGCTGAGTTAAAGCCATTTGAACATTTTCAGCCATGCTCAAGAGAAACAAAAGTGTGAAGAGTGAAGGAATTCTTTTGATCTTTTCCCAGGAGCCTTGTATCTTATAAAAAGTTAGCAATGAAGACCACTTCATAAGTTTTTGAGAAGAGTGTGTTCAAAGACCTCTGAGAGGCAAGGAAAACACAAGAGGAAATTACATATAATATTTCAAAATATATAACAGAATTTTGACACAATGCAACATACAACATACAACATTTTGAATGCTACATTATCAAAAGTTACTATATACTTCATAGTAACCAAGAAAGATAGTGCTTCAAGGAAAAGGAAAAAGGAAAGAAAAAAGCTAACAGGCTAGTTCTTAAAACCTACTTAAAACACAAACATACCTAATTTATTATAAGCATAATAAATTAATTAATCTTGGAGTATCACCCAGTATTATTATGGAATACTGTGGCTATAGATCAGTAGCTATAAAATGCTGTTACTTCTAGTGGAAAATAATGAGCACTGACAGTTTGTATCGAATAAAAATGTTTCTAAGGCTTGAACATTTTACATTATGTGAGTGTATCTACATAAGTGTATGTGTGTGTGTGTGTATATGTTCATTTGCTCTCTCTATATATGTATGTATATGTATACATATATACATGTATGAATATATGGGATGTGTTTTTGACAACATTAATTTTACCTAAAGAGCTTATGCTATGGAATAGTGATTTTCAAACACTCCTTACAATTCATAAGAAAATCATACATCACAACCTAGTAAACATACCACATACACACATGCACAGAGAGGTACATACATACCCAACTAAAACAAGTTTCATGAAATAACATCCTTATTACACTCAAAGCTCTAATAGTTTCTACTCCATTTTTTTAAAATGCTGTTTGTGATCCACTAAACTGATTTTGTCACGCTGTTCTGGAAGCTATAAAAGTGCAAGAAGACAATGGGAAGGTGTAAGCCTTAGTTTGGCATTCATTTCTCAGGAATAACTAGGATCTACAGACACTAACCAGAAACTGGCAAAACTAAGTTTAGAAATTACTTAACAATGTCCATTCTAAAGCTATGTTGAGCACCTAAAGGCTGTTACTATTAAGTAAAATACCAAACAAACAAACAAACAAAACACACAACAAAACAGATCATATTCTGTGCCATAAAACAGGTCTCAAAAATTTAAAAGGAGTCAATAACACATTTTCTCTGATCACAATGGAGTTAAATTAGAAACCAATAACAGAAAGTTATCTGTAAAATCCCATATATTTAGAAAATAAATAACATACTTCTAAATAACTTAAGGGCCAAAGGAGAAATCCAAAGGGATAGAGAAAATATTTTTTTGGGGGGGAGCGGGGGTGGTAGTTCCCTGGATGGCAATTGAAGAAAAAATATTTTTAACTAAATGAAAGTGAAAATACAACACATCAAAATTTGGGGGAAGTGAAAACACAAGCCAAGAGTTCTACTGGTTTAGAGGAAGAATGAGCCCAGGTCATGAGGTCTGCCTGTTCTCTCTAGAGCAATCAAAACTGCTCACAGAAAACAGGGGTGTGTCCACTTGGAGTGAGAACCACCAGGTTGTTTTTACTACTACAGAAGTTTAAAAGGAAAAGAAAGACCCACCCTCAGGAATCTAATGAGCAATGTGGAGAAGAACCACACAAACAAGCTAATATAAACAGAGAGCAGTGAGTGAAATACCCAGAAAGAGGCAAGACGGGAAGCAACAGGGCAGGTGGTGATTTGATGGTCAGCGCTAGACTGCAGGCTGCAGCTTCCTCCCATACTGAGGACAACTCCTGAAACACAGCCACCTCTTACTACTTTCTACCGTGTGTAACTGAACCTTCATAGGTTCATCCCAGAACCAAATTAAATGCAGAAAAACCTCAACTTCTCAGAGGTCATCTAGACCAAGACAGGCCAGAAATAGAACCTGCTTTGCCTGAGGACCCCTCCAATCCCCAAACCCTGCCAATCTGGGTTATATTATATATCCTAGTACCTTTTATTCCAGCATCACAGGGTTAAGAGAAGTGAGGACAGTATTGCAATACCTGTTTTTGATTAAATGTAACATCAGTTCAAACACTGTTAAAAAAGTGGGAGGGGGGGATAATATACTGTAGACAACCATAACTCAATCTGATGGACAGTATTAGGCTTATCACTTCGATTACTAACACTAAATAAATGTTCTCTGTACATTTCAGGGAACTGAAGCAAATAAGGGTGCTGCTGCTCTGCTTTACTGGAGGCAATCCCACATCCTGCTAGGTTTGGTTTTTATAATATGTGCCTGGCTTCCTAAAATAAGTATGAACAGCCTTATTTAGATTTATGCTATTTATTTCCACAGAAAAGAAACAGTGGAACTTTTTAACTATTAATAGGTTATCTCTTATTTTTACACCTTGGTTGTGACGAAGAAGGAAAAATACATGGTACCCAGGGCAAAAGGAAAACTGAGCTAATTAATTACAAAGACTGAAAAGCACAAAAATTCACATGGTGGATTTTTAGAAAAAGAACACGTTCTTGCTTTCGTCTCAGGGTAAATCATTATCTACCAAGAAGCTAAATACCACGTTACTCCTTTTTTATATTTTTATTAAAAGTTAATCCTTCTTTAAGGATTTGTGAAAGAATCTGGAGTCTTAGATTTAATCTAGTAATCTGAAAATCCTCCTAACATATACGAGGTCAAATAATGAATTTCACAAACTCATCCTAGAAAAAGTGCTTCATACCTCATTGCTGAATATTACTACGGTCACCTTCTTAGTACTCCCCCTGGGAAGCTATGCTCCGATGCCAGCGTTTAATCCACCCTTCAAAACAATTTTTGTAACTCTTTCTGGAATGGCCATCAGAGCTATCATCATCCCCCAAATCTGACAACTAAGTTTGTAGACTTGCCACCCTGCATTATGCTGGCAGCAATGTACAAACAACTCGGTAAAGGGCCATAACCTCAGCAAGGTACAAACAACTTGGTAAACTGCCATAATCTTGCCAAAGTTATGGCCCCTTACTGAGTTGTTTGTTCAGTGGTGCTAACGTAAGTGCATGGTGACAAGTGCACGAACTTCATTGTCAGATTTTGGGTATGATGACAGCTCTGATGGCCATTCTAGAAAAAGAGTTCCAAAACTGCTTTGAAGGATGGACTAGGTGTTGGCGTCAGTGCATAGCTTCCCAGGGGAGTACCTCGAAGGTGACCGTAGTGATACTCAGCAATGAGGTATGTAGCACTTTTTCTAGGATGAGTTTGCGAAATTAATTGTCCAAGTCCGTATGTGCAATCTGAACAGCTGACTACTATTCAAAGCCACCATAGGAAATAAACAGTCAATTCATAAACAGTTTTCTCAAATGAAAACTCCACAATGAAATGACACTTTTGACAGAACATTTATGAATTACAACCAACTTTTCTAAATCCTTTTTAAGGAGAAAAATTTTAAGTGGCAGAACAAAATGAACAAAGTTATATTCCAGTGTATATTACTTCAGTCAGATTTACAATGCATAATCAACACAGGGTGATGCATCAGTGAAAATGATTAAATATGCCAAGGTTTTAATTATCATACCACTTTACATTTGTATAGAACATTGCAGTTTGCAAAGCACTTACATTCATAAACTTGTTTGACTCTGTATGTCCTTCAATTTAAGTACAATAGATATAAGATATGAGTCCATCTGGATAAGAGAAGCTATGTACTAAAATGGTTAAGAGCACGGAATCTGGAGCCAAACGTCTGGTTTGGAATCTTAGCACTGCCGCTTACTAGATATGTAATTCTGAGTTCAGTATTCAACATCTCTGTGACTCAATTTCATCATCTGTAAAATGGGGATAATAATCATTTCTACCTCTTGGGCCCACTAAGGACTAAATCAACTAATATATGTCAAGCACTTAAAACAGTGTCTAACACAGAGTAACCATTACATATTATACATGCTGGTTGTATAATAATTATCAGCAACATTACTGTATGGACAGGGAAACAAGCCAGTAAGTCATAGAGCTAGGAATACAAACCAGACCATCTCCCACTTGATGTTCCAATGGGCTGGGTTGTTCTTGTTGTTTTAAGTATCTTTAAGGTTTTCTAGACAGACACACAGTTTAATGTGGTATTACACAAAAAAAACCTCAGCAACTCAAAACATTTAAATAGCTGTAATCTATGTTTACATATCTTAAATTAATTACTAAGACAAAACAAATACTCCTTTCTGGGGACAGAACTATACAGTAAGGAACAGTTATCTGTGTTACTATATTTGCAAAACAAAATTCTTTTGTTTCACTTTTCAAAAGACAGACCAAGAAGACAACAAGTCTATCATACCACATTATGTTACTATGATGATCATTACTTCAATTTCTATATCAAATAAAAAATATACTACAAGGAAATACATATAGTTAACCTTTGAACAACACAGGATTAGGGGCCCCCGTGCAGCAGAAAATCAAATCTGCATTTAATTTTTGACTCCCCGCAAAACTTGAGTTGTCTATCTATGGGGAATTGGTAACAAGATAGCCCCTACCCACCCTGCATATACGAAAATCTACAATGCTCAAGTCCCTTGTATAAAATGGCAAAGATCAACAGACACAGTTGGCCCGAAGACTCCCAATTATGGATTGAAAACAGTTCAGGTATTTATTGGGAAAAAATGTGCTTATATATAAGTCGACTTGTATAGTTCAAACCTGGGTTGTTCAAGGGTCAACAATATACTAAGACAATAATAATGTTTATATTATGATTTCCTTTTTGTTTCTGGTTTTGTATTTAGTATAACATTCATAATTTTAAAAATAATTTCCAAAAAGTTGACTGAGGATTGAAAATAGTATTGATAAAAGAAACCTTTAGAAATTAATTCCAGAAAATAACAGATGCCTTGCTGAAAAACTACTCTCTTTTTTCAAACATCTTTAACCCTTTTACTGCGATGTTCAGATATATCCAAATGAATATTTCTACCCTCTGACTGTGGTGTTCAAGTTTACCCCACAAGATCAAAAGCTCCTTTGTGTTTTGAGTATTTTTTGCTAAAACTCAATATAATGGTAAATTTATTACCACATAACAAAAAATTTTTTAAATGTTGTTTATATACAAAGCAGTTCAAAATGTTATTATTAAATGCATAAAATACTCAAAATACCAACTTTTTATTTTTGTGGCTTTTTGACACATTTGGAAAAAAAACTTGAAGTCAATTAATGGCAGTGAAAGGGTTTAGGTATCTTTGCTCAGATTTTGTTTAAACTTTTTCCTTTTAGTGATTTAAGTGACTGTGAAAACATCTTACACTGTATCTAAATATAGGGTATGGGTGTGTAAATTTATGAGCTGACATGCAAAATTGGCACTGGGTGTCTAAATTAGAGTATTAAATCATTCAGCATACTCTAGTATAAGGATATATTTTGAGCATGGGTAGGTATGAGGGCTGTTCAGAAAGTATTCAGCCATGTAATATGTAAAAATAGAGGCACTTATGACTGGATTTTTTTCCCAACAGCCCTTGTACATGTTTTGAACATACTATGAGGCTGGACAATTAATTTTGTGAACTCACCCTAGAAAAAGTGCTACACACCTCATTACTGAATATCACTACAGCCACCTTCGAAGTACTCCCCCTGCGAAGCTACATACCAATACCAGCGCCTAGTCCTCCCTTCAAAGCAATTTTGGAACTCTTTTTCTGGAATGGCCATCAGAGCTGTCTTTGTGCCCAAAATTGGATGATGAAGTTCACGAACTTGCAACCATGTGCACTGCACAAATAACTTGGTAAGGTGTCATAACCTTGGCAAAGTACAAACAACTCAGTAAGCTATCGTAACCCTGCCAAGGTTGTGACCCTTTATGGAGTTGTTTGTACAGTACTGACAATGTAAGCACATGGTGGCAAGTTCGTGAACTTCACTGTCAGGTTTTGGGCATGATGAAAGCTCTGATGGCCATTCTAGAAAGAGTTCCAAAATTGCTTCGAAGGGTGGACTAGGTGCTGACGTCAATGCACAGCTTCCCAAGGGGAAAACTTCAAAGGTGACTGCAGTGATATTTAGCAATGAGGTATGTAGCACTTTTTCTAGGATGAGTCTGTGAAATTAATTGTCCGACCTCATATGTATACAATTTTAATTCAACCATATCTAACAGGTGTATATGAAGTAAAGAAATATGAAGTCATGAACTTTTTATCATTCTCAAATATGTCAAATCACTTAAGAGATTAACTTGGACAAATCACTCCTACACTCCAGGCCTCGGGTCCCTTCTTTGAATAATGTAGGCAGACCAGAACACCACTGGTTCTTAACCTTCTTTCCGCCCAGGCCCATTGGAGGGATTCAGCATCTCTACATTTATAGTAGTGGGGATAGTCTGAAAAGGTCCCACGGGTGATTCTGATACACTACCCTAGAAGCTATGCCCTTGCCCCTGCCCTCCACTCCACTCCACTCCACTCTTGCGAAATTCTCTGAGGTACTGCACAGCACTGAAGTCTACTACTTTAGGCACAGGAAAACCACAACCCAATGAACTGCAAGGTATCTGACAGTGCTACTTGAATATGCTGAAAAAGAAGGGCCAGACGTTAATATGCATATTCTTTTGTTGGAACACACAAAATTCAAATTAAGAATCTGTGTATTAATGAGATATCAAGGAAGGCTTCATAACTATTCATATGGTAAACAGCACACTACCTGGGAATTGGCTTCTAATCAAGGAGCTGAGCAAAGAAGGAGGAATAGTGGGGAGTCAAATAAAATAATACCTTCTAAAATTTGAGGGAATGGTTTCAACAAGTGATTAATGGAAAGGTGATTGATGCAAGTCAACTTTTCTGATAACAGAAAAAGAAAGTCAAAGACCGACAATTTTTGCAGGTCTGACATCAGTTCTAAGTTATTTTTTTAACCAGATAACTCTATTATAAACTAATAACTACTAAAAATATGGTTTGAGCATATGCTATATTATAAATATAAGCCAAACACATTGGCTCAGCTTGATGATCCACAATTCCTCAGTGCAGTATTTACAAATAGTGTCCACTTTCTTTGAATGTCTACTTACTGCAGGCAAATTCTACACTATTTAAAAGCTATTGTATGTGCAAAGTCTTATGAAAAATTCTCACAATTAAGAAAGAAAATGGAATTTTACAACTTTCTTGGAAAATGTCTTATTTAAGTGTCAGCCAATATTATGTCATCATTAATAACTATACAAGGTATGGCAAAGATTATAACTGGGGCTTCAAAATTAGGACTATCTGAAAAGAAAATGTGTAAGTGCATTATCTCCAAACCAGAAAAACCTATTAATCAATAAATGCTGATCACTAGTTATATGTTTTATACTGAGAGGACCCATAAATGGCACAAAAAATAACAGTGATCCACAGATTTGAACAACAACAACAAATTGGGTAGGTCTGAAAGTTGCTGTCCTCTGTACCAGAAGATGCCACCAGTGGTGACTGAGAATACAATGTAGAAGAGCTGTCCAGAAAGTATCCAGCCATTTAATAAGAAAAACAGAGGCATTTATGGCTGAATTTTTCCCAGACAGCCCTCGTATACATCTCTGTCACTGCTCTATTGATGCATCCCTGAAAAAGTTGATAAAATTTTTCAGTAGGTATTGATTTCTTCTGAAATCACTTACAAACATGCTGTCTATGTTGACTTAACTTGCTGAAAGCCCTCTCAACCTAAAAAACAAATTCTCAATGTTCTCCACATGAACTATATCTATAAAACTTAAAACTTGTATTAGTGATCAGGCCAATAACCCAACAAAAATAAAAGTGAACAGAAAGAAAATGTCCCAACCCCAATTTTGTAAGATACTCACATTTGAAACTGTAACAAAACTATTATGCAAGAGAAGACAATTTCTTACACAGTTGGGATGGGTAAATATTTGTTGAATGAATACATACATTTCTTCCTCATTCTATACCCATGTGTCAAAGCATCAAACAATTTAATTTGTGGCAGTTTCTGTTGTGTCTCAAACTTTATATATAAGTTTATCATGAGGGGGAAAAAAACCTGTTTGGCTTGACTCACCAAGAATCACAGCCAGGAGGTCATCTTGTTATGTATCAGCAACTATGTTTTCACTACAGCTATGTGACCTGAAGTGGCAGCAGAAGAGGCACCAAAATAGAAGGGGCAGGAGGCTCTTCCTGGCTTCTCCGCTCCAAATGGGCTTTTCCAGCCCATTCGGGCATCTGAACAAGAGCCAACCGCAGAGGTGAGAAAGAACAAACCTAGTCGCTCCGAGGAGAAAGGCTGCAGGCCCACCACACCTTCTTTGCCCTCCCCGGGAGCAGGGGAAGCAAGAACATAAAAGAGGTCGGGCTTAAGAAACAGCATGGAGAAAACACAGCATGACAGGGTCCAAAACTAGCCCAGTGTAGGGCAAAATCCAGCGGTGACCGTGAAGCACAGATTTCGGAAAAGTCTGGGGACCGAGGAAGACCTATCTCCCCTCTGGGGCTCCGAGAGCAGGTCCGGCGCGAGCGCGCAGCGGGCTCCCTGCCTACAAGCACCTCCAGCCACCCAGGACCTGCCCCTGCTCCCACCTCACCTGTCCGGTGCCCGCTGGCCCAGCCGGCGTCTCCAGCCGCGGGTACCCGCCCCGGCCCATCCTCCCGTCCTGTGCCCTCCCGGTGCGTCTCTCTGGACCACCGCCCGAGTCAGTGCGGGAAGGGGCTGAAGCCCGCCCCGCCGCCCCAGGCCTGTCCCCAACACTCACTTTCTGAATCCGCTTCAGCGCCATGGGTCAGGGAGGACGGCAGGGAACCGGCCGGCGGGGGGCGGCTGCGGGGCGCGGGGGGCGTGAGGTCGTCCCGGACTCGGATCGCTGGCTGCTGGGCTGGGTCAGCACGGTGGGTCCCCGGCTCGCCGCTCGCTGGCTCGCTCCGGGTGCCGGTGCTCGCTCTGTGTGCGCCCGAGCGCGAATGTGCGCGAGTGTGAGGGCGGGGACGCCGGCGAGACTCTTTTGTTTCCGCTTTTGCTTCTGGGAAGGAGCCTGCGCCCTCCCCGTCCGCGCCCCGCCCCGCCTGGCACACTGGGAAGTGTAGTTCCAGCCCTCTCCTCGCCGGCCACAGGAGGGGTCCCGAGACTCGCTACTGACCTCAACCCAGCAACGTGGGTTTAGAACGTCAGGGACTGGAGTTGGTCCCTACAGTTTGATTTTGGTTAGGTTACCGAACCTGGAGTTCCCAATCTGTAAAATGGGGGATAACAACTAACTTTAAAGAAAGCGTTCACAGCATTTCTAGTAAGAGCTACAGCTGATCTTGTCATTTTTACCTTTACAGATTTCATGCTCTCTTCTCAAATATATGAATTTCTTACCCTCCACACATGCACAGACTCATACCTACTATGAGTTCTTACCTACTATAAGTTCTTAGTTCTTATATTAAAAGGCGCCTCCTCTATCCAATGCTAATCCCTCATGTCTGCTCCTCCTTCGAACTCTTAATTCTGAGTTTCACTCTCACCATTGGGTCCTTCCCTACCGTTGACAACACTTGCTCACTTATTCACACTCCTCAGTCCCTAAATCTTATGAACTTGTGTGTTCACTAAAGCTTGGCTTCTGTCCTCTGCACAAGCAGAATTGGTTTTCACCAATGTCATGCTTAACCTTCCAATGACCAAATCATGGAATTCACTCCTTATCCTCTGTGATGTTTTTGAACCATTTGATTGCAAAACACCCTTATACTTTTCATAATGTTCACTGCCTCTGCCTTCCATAGCACCGTGGCAGTTGGGTCTTCTTCTCTGACTTGCCCTTTTCTGTCACTAGCTCCTCTTCTCAAGAGTTGGAGTGTCTCAGAATTCTAAGCCTTGGTCTCTCACCATCGGTATCTTCCTATGAGATAGACCTCATGTCCTCCTATAAACGAGGAGGCCGACCAAAGTGGTTAAAGGACCATGGTGTTTGTAGACTGGCCCTGTCCTGGGATGGAATCCCAGCTCTGACCCCCACCTACTGTGTGACCATGGCTAAGCCATTTAAATGTTCTAAGCTTCAGTTTCGTCATCTGTCGATAGAGATAATAGTCTTTACACATATTATTATAAGAATTAACTGCTATATATATAATAATGTATATAATGTGTCAAACACAGTACCTAATATGTTGAAAGTGCTCTATAAAAATGATCTCCTTAGTTGTATTTATCTATGCGATGATGACTTTAAAATCTCTCTTTCTAGCCTGAAATTTCCCCTCAGTTTCAGCCTTGTATTTCCAAAAGCCTATTGGGCATGTCCACATACCTTTCCTGTGGCCAGGAATCAGAGTCTGTTACTACTAGGTGTGAGTGGAGGAAAGCTTTCTAGAAAGCCCCAAACAATAGCTACCATAGTATTCTACAGGCTTACAAAGAGCAAGGAAATAAAAAATCCACCCATGTAACTTATAATGTCCAGAAGAATAGGATAATGGAAAAATGATAGAAACAATTGATGGGATCTGAAACTTAATTTGGAAGCCCCCCGCCCCTACTCCCTCTCCCATAATAATAACCATAGTTACACTAAGAGGAACAAGACAGGTCTGGGGCCTGGTTACCCTCTTACTTTCCTTTTCATGGCATCTTGCTTTCTGCTTTAGCCCAACCTCCTTTTCCCAACAACACCCCCTTAGTTTCTCTTAGACATGGCTTGAGCTTGCACCATACTTACTCCATTTCTTGACACTTTTCCAGCAATTGCTCCTGCTGCTAAATGTCCAAGCCTCTTGGTACTCACATTTCACCCTACTTAAAGGAAGAATCTCACTGATGAAAGTCATCATTTTACTCAGGGCTATAAACTGTCAGCTAGTGAACAAAGTATGGATTGATGACCCTTGGGTTAGGTGGCCACCCATGGTCCAATGAGCTGTGAAAAGTTTCAAGTACTTGTGGGCAAAAAGGCTTCTGAAACACACAGCAATCTTATTATCCTGCAGAGAGATGTATCTGGGCTAGGTCTATGCACAGTGTTTGTACTCCAGAAAGTGGGATTCTACCCCCATATTGCTCTTTCTTTTTAAGGGCAAAGCATGAGAGTGTCCTTGTAAATAGGGAAGAAACAGTCTAGGCTCAGGACAGGCTGCTTTGTAGAATTCCTTTCCCTAGCTGATAGCATTTGGATATCATGTCAGAAATGAGGCCATGTTCAACCACTACAACTATGGGGAGGCTCTAGTTGCAGGTAGCTCATTGCCAGGAAGCCCAAAAAAATCCTCCAGGGTCATTCGGTGGACAGTCTTGATTATCATTCGATAGATAACAAAAATACACACTCAAGCAGAGGCTATGATCAGGGCAATTTCATTAAAAAGGCATTGAGAGCCCAGGACACTGGCATTAATTTCTTTCTATACCAGGATATCCCACACACTACTAAAAGACACACTAATCATATCACTCCATTGCTTAAAATCCTCTATTGGTTTGCATCATGGAAGCCCAATTCCTCTGCTTACTGCAAAACACCCATTTATCCCTAAACTCCTTTCCATCATTAGCTCACACACTATAGTTAATTAATGCCGTGTATCATGGCATAATGCATTCTCTTCGTGTAGTATGACCTCCCACCATTCACCTAACAAATTCCCATCCATTCTTCAAGACCCAACTCAAATGGTACATGCTTTATGAGATCCTCCTCTACTTATTCACTGAGGTAGATTTATTAATATCTATATTATTTTAAGTTCAAAAGCAAGATATTAATATTTTAGGGATGCCACTTATCTTATTCATGAGTGGTTATCTCATGAGAACATGAATTCTAAGAACATATAAAAAATCTCTTTTTTAAGCAAGTTGAAATCTGCATACAATAAGATACATGCATCTAAGTGTACAATTCTATGAGTTTTGACACTTGTGCAACAATGCCACAATTAAAATATAGAACATTTCTATCACCTCAGAAAATTCCCTGTGATCCTTGGTAGTCATTCTCTACCCAATAGGAAACCACCATTCTGATTTCTATCAACATAGATTAGTTTTGTCTATTATCGAGTGTCCTGTAAAGAGAAAAATACAATACATACTCTTCTGTGTTTGACTTTTTTCAGCTTAACATGTTTCTGAGATTTTTCCATTTTGTTATGTGTATCAGTAGTTCATTCTTTTAAATTGCTGAGTAGTATTCCATATCATAAATATGCTATAATGTTTTTATCAGGTTGATGAACACTTGGGTTGTTTCCAGTTTGAGATTATTATAAATAGAGCTACTATGAATAGTCTTATACATCTCTTTTTATAGGTAAGTGTTGACATTTCTCTAGGATAAAACCTTAGAATTGGAATTATTGGGTCATAGGATATGTGTAATATAAGACATCACCAAAGAGTTTTCCAAAGTGGTTGTGTAATTTTAAAGTCATAAAAGCACTGTATGACTGTTCTACATTCTTGTCAAAATTTGCATTCATTATGAATCCTTTCTCTGTAAATATAGTAAAATCTTTTTTGAGAGAGGTGGTGAGTCGGGGGGACATAGGGTCAGAAGTGAGATTCTTAAGCAGCATTCTGAAGAGCTGGTGTTAAGGAACCACAGAAAGATGGAAAGAGAATGTCACAAGCATGCAAGAGACTTAGGTCCTTCTAAGAATACAGGGGTCACCTTAAGCCAGCATTCTCAAACTATAGTGTACAACTCTGATTGCATATTAGAATCAACTAGGCAACTTAAAAAATATAGTAATATCCAGGTTTCAACCAGGGGTAACTAAATTGGACTTTCTGGTAGGCTGTGGCAAGGATTGTTCAAGAAATGTTCTTAAATCAGTGGTTCTGAGTTTTAATGTACTCTCAAATTTTAAAATGTATCAGAGTGTCTGATTCAGTAGGTCTGGAGTGGGGCCCAAAAAGTTGTGTTTCTAACAAGTTCCCATTGTGAGGCTGATGATGCTGGTTCTTGGACCACACCATTAAAAACTGATACTCTGGATCTTTGCTGTTCAGATGTGATCTATGTACAAGAAACAAACATTACATTACATTTTCACACTTGGGAGAAGTTTCCTGGTGAAAGACAAAGGGGCATGAAATACAAACTGAAACAGGATTGCTGTTTTTTCCAAATGGGATCTCTGCATACTTTAAAGCAGGCATGAAAGCATTAGTAGGCCTATTGTTTATTACTTCAAAATAAAATACTCTAACACTTAGCTGCTTAGTTCAGCCATCAACATTTATTATGTCATGTAGTTTCTGTGAGTCAGAAATTTGGGACCCTCTAAGCTGGGTGGTTCTGTTGAGGTTTCTCATAAGATTGTAGTCAAAGTGTGAGCAGGGTTTACAGTTACCTGAAGGATCAGCTAGAGGTGGAGGATGGTTCATCCACCATGACTCACTGACATAGATAACAGCATGGTCTTTGTTTCTATCCATCAAGACTTTTTCATAGGCCTGTTTGAGTGTCCTCACAATATGGCACCTGGCTTTGCCTTATTTATTCTTCCAAGAAAAGTGTAAGGTGGAAGTCACAATGACTTATAAACAAACCCTAGGAGTCAGACACTGACTCAGTGCAGAAAGGACCTTACCTTGGAAAGCAACTATACAGGTGTGGATACCAAGAAGTGTCAATCATTGGGGGGTATCTTGGAGGCTGGCCATCACAGGGGCAGAGGAAAAGTTAATACAAAAGGCATTAGGAGTTAGATCTAAGCCCTGCTACTCAACACATAGTACATAGAAAGGCATCATTTGGGAGACTGTTCAAAATACAGAATCTCAGGCCCACAAAATCAGATTTGCATTTTATAAGATCCTCAGGTAGCTTTCTGCATATTAAATTTTTGAGAAACTTTGATCCAGAGTACAGGAATAGAGATTGGCTTTAGAGATGGATATTGTATCTTCTACAGAAAGAAAGAAGAATGGAAGGGAGTCTCGTGACAGAGGTAAAGGGGAGAATAAATGAGAGTAGTTTTAAAGTAAGTAACTGCCACATTGACTTAGTTCAGAGAAGGCCTGCTTACAACTAACTTAGAAGACTTAATGAAAAAATAAGCCTGTTCTCTTTAGGTGGTATTATAATGCAGTGGAAGGAATATAATTATGGATTTAAAAAACCTGAATTTATATCCTGATTTCAGTACTAATTAGCTGAGTATCTTTGGACAAATTTCTTAACCTCTCCAGTTCTTAATTTTCTTCATATATAATTTTTTTTTTTTGGTGGTTCTTTGGCTGGGAATTGAACCCAGGCTGCAGTGTTGAGAGCACCAAAGCCTAGCCACTATATCACCAGGGAACCCCTCTTTGTAAATAAATTGATGTTAATGATACCAATTCCATAGAGTGGATGAGAAGATGAAATAAAACAAACTATATAAAGCACCCAGTTCAGAGTAAGCCTTCAATAATATTTAATATTTCTATGTCTTTGCCCCTTTCCTTCCAACTCTTTAAACTCTCCATTTGTATCCTATCTTTTGGTCTTTTAATCATGTTTATTACTTGTGGAAAATTTATCTTGAATTCTTCAGATTCTCCAGTCTCAATCTTTCTAATTTTATTAGAGAGTACATTGATTAAAGGGAGCACATTACATTTGCTAGCCATATATCTAAAAAGCCATATATTCTGGGAAGTTCCTGATTCATCACTCATCTCATCAGACTTTATGTAATAATAGGTGCTATACTGAACATGAAGTACTGGCCAATAAATAGAGCCTAATTGCATAAGAGTGGTAGGGATTGTGACTGGTGTTGACTCACATGAGATTCTGCTCCCTAAACATCACTTTCTGGAATAGCCCCTATCCCCACCTTAATGCCTAGCATTGGACCTTCATCCTCATTGCAGTTCCATCTATATTTCTCTTGGACCCTCTTGGAAGGCTACAGTAAGTTTCCTATTTCTTCTCACTTCTTTTCCCTAAATTCACAGACACCCTTCCTTTGAGACTTTTCAGAAAGCATTTCAATACTAGTAACAATGAGGACACTGATAAAGTTAACAAACAACAATCACATGACACTTATAAGAATTTATCAAAACAAATATGAGACAAACCCATTAAAAGTCAGTTCTCATTAACAAAGTGAAAACGCAATGCACAGACTTGAAAAAAATATTTGCAAATTATATATCTAATAAGTGACTTGTACCCAGAATATGTAAAGAACCCTTATAACTCAATAATATAAGGAAAACCTATTTTTAAAATGGGTAAAGGACAGGAATAGACACTTCTTCAAAGAAGTGTACAGATGAATAATAAGCACATGAAATGATGCTCAACACCATTAGTCATGAAAGAAATCCAAATCAATGAGGTCACGCTTCACACCCATGTGATATGGCTATAATCATATGACCCAGCAATTCCACTCCTAGAAGTCTACTCAAGGAAACTGAAAACTTACACATGAATGTTCCTAGGATTATTATTCATAATAACCAAAAAAGTGGAAACAACCCAGATATCCATTAACTGGTGAATGGAAAAACAATTTGTGGTATATCCATACTATGGGATACTAGTCATCAATAAAAGGAAGAAAGTACTGATACAGCTACAACCCTCAAAAACATTATGCTAAGCGAGAGAAGCAAGCCACGAAAGACTACGCACTTTATGATCCCATTTATGAGGTATGTCCAGAACAGGCAGGTCCATAGAGATGAAAGGCCCATTAGTGGTTGTCAAAGGCTGCGAGGCAGGAAGATCTGAGGTTGGGGGAGGCATGAAGAGAGATTTCTAATGGGTATGGGGTTTCTTTTGGGGTTGATTGAAATTGTTCTAAGATTATGGTGATGGTTGCAGAACTCTGTAAATATACTTAAAACCATTGGATAGTACACTTTAAGCTTTATGGTATGTAATTAGATCTCAACAAAGCTGTTTTTTTTTTTGGGGGGGGGGGCGGGTTCCCTGGCTGGGAATCGAACCCAGGAGGCAGCGTTGAGAGCGCCAAAGCCTTAGCCACTACTCCACCAGGGAACCCCCTCAACAAAACTATATTTGAAAAGGTGAAGTCAGTTCTAGCCACATAGGGATTTGAATCCTTAGGCTTCATCACTATCACCTTCTTTCCCCTGGATTTCTCCCCTATTCTAACTTCCATCTCTAGGTTGCCAATTCTGTATTCCCACCCCTCCCAATAAGGAAGAAAAGACACCAGAATCCTCCGGCTTCCACGTCTGTAAAGTGGAAGTTCTCCACCCTGGTTGTGCCTCAGAACAGCTAGAATCACTTTTCAGAACCGCTGACTGAGGCAGTGGGGAGCGCAGGGAACGGCGGCCAGGGGAGCGCACCCGTTGCCCTTAACTCCAAGCGGTGACCCGAAGCTCCCACAAGCTCCGCTGAGCCTGCCCTGCCTCCATTCGCCAGGCTGTGGCCGTGGGCCTGACGTACCCTCCGTGGCCTGCCCGGTGCTCCTGGAGGCGGGTGAGGCACAGTGCAGACCCTCTCTGGGCCGGGGCCGGGGAGACGGCGGAAGGCTGACTGCGTCTCCACGTGACCGGCACCGCAGCAAGAAGTCTGACCTTTGTGTCACCCTGCAGCAGGGCGGCAGCAAAATAGTTCTCCATCTCGGAGGCAGGGTATAGGGGTTCATCTTTTTGAGGAGGCCACGATGATTGCACTTCCTTTCAGAAACTCCTATTTAAGGGGAAATCTCTGCAGGATGTGGAGCAGCCAT
Organism: Lyroderma lyra; assembly: GCA_004026885.1. NCBI lineage: Eukaryota > Metazoa > Chordata > Mammalia > Chiroptera > Megadermatidae > Lyroderma > Lyroderma lyra. The sequence goes on from PVJL010000272.1 coordinate 365,130, forward strand.
TGGGATCACTTGGAATACAGAGTGGCTGCTGGATCATGCTAATGGGGAAAAAGAAGGATCTAGGGGAAAAGAAGCTTACTTAAGAAATTGACTTATTTGGAGAAGTCTCTGGAGAGGTTTGCTGACCAAGTGTAAGATTTGAACGAAAGAGACCCTTGAGATCAGGCTGAATGTGCAGGCCAAGGCACACCTGACAGAGTCAAAATGACAACAGGGCAATTTATGAAGACTTTGGAGATACTGACACACTGATATGGCCAGAAAATTTCGAAGAGAGTACAGTGGAAAGGAAGGGTTTGGCGAAAAGATCAGGCATTCTTGAATGAGCGTGACATGGTGGAGCAGGGCATCTGCCATCTGACCATGGAGTCCAGCCTCTGCAGTCCATGAACTTGGCCCCAGCCAAGTGAGGCCAGCAGAGTGTGGCTGCTCTGCCAGGAACGCCACCGCCAGCTCTGCCCTCTGTGGAAATGATGTTACCTGATTTCTCAGGTACTGCTGGGGAGTCTACTGGTTGCTGATTTAGCTTTTCCACCAACTGTTCTCTATGAAGATATGTTGTCTTTGCAAATACAAAAGAGCTCCTTTGGTTTTCTCTCTGTGCTTCACTGTCGCTATGCTATCAACAGACCTTGTCTGCACAGACCCCACCCAAAGACTCCTAGCTCTTTTGACCAGTGGGTGTTTTTTAGGAGAGCTGATGAGAGTTCTCTTTTTCCCTAGGTCAGTTCTGAGCATGTAGGCCACGAGGACTTCAGATAACAGACCCTTTTCTTGTGATTCTATGGTCCTATAACTGTAAAACCAGGATGACCGGAGCTGGAGCCCAGTCAGGAAGGCAGGGCTGGCACAGAACACATGTTTGGCACACATGGAATTCAAGCTTTCTTCATTGGAAAGTGTTTCTAGGATCGCTATCTGGATTGTTGGCTTACAGATTCTGTCCTTACCCCATCCCCCATTAACTGTCCGGTTACACAGGCCATAAGATTTCAGGGGAACCATTCCCGGGCTGAGGCTTGTGGTTGATGTATGAACTTCCTCGCCCCTAAATCTCCATAGGGTTAGAACCCCGTGTTGAATGAGCTTCTGCTTGAAACTCAGCTAGAACCATGGTTTGAGAAAAGCACAGAGCAGAGAGCCTCAATGGTTGTGAAGCCAGCCATGAACTTCTCAGGAGGGGCAGGCAAGGGCTTCCTTCCAGGGTGTCTGTTAAACTCATATGTACCTTTCCATGACCTACCTTTCTTTCAAGATTGCTTCTGTTCATTTCATAGTCTATTTGTTTTCGTTGTTAATAAATACCAATCTTGAGCACTGAATAGTAAGCAGAAGAATGTTTAAACATTTGTTTGTTTGTTTGTCTGATAAAGTATGAGAAGAAAAAGCCTTCTGTGGTTCTACTAATAATCTACTGAGGGTGCCAAAATAATGTATATACATTTTAAGAGAGGAAAAAACTGTATTAAAATTGTAATAATCAACAACAAAGGATGAATATAAGTCACATTTGACTTTGGCAATTACAAGAGGTGCTCAAAGTGGTTACCATCACTATTTATGAAATACATAGGTAACATCTCTTAAAATGTGTATACTTGTTTTGGTACCCCTGGTCTTTTAAATAAAATTCTGAACAGTGCTGGTGTATCACTCAGGATTCCCCAGGGAAACAGGACTAACAGAATATACATGGATATATAAGAGGAGATTTATGATGGAGGCTGAGATATGCCATGATATGCCACCTGCAAGCTAGAGAAACAGGAAAACTGCTGGTATAATTCAGTCCAAGTCTGAAGGCCTAAGAACCAGTGGAGCAGATGGTATAACTTCCTGTCTGAGGCCAAAGGCCTGAGAAAGGGGAAGGCAATAGATAAGCACTGGCGTTAAGTCCTAGAGTCTGAAGGCCCCCATAGCAGGAGCTCCAATGTCCAAGGACAGAAGAAAATGAATGTCCAAGCTGAAGAAGAGAGAGAATTCGCTCTTCCTCAGCCTTTTTGTTCTATTTGGGCCCTCAACATTGGTGAGGGTGAATCTTCTTTACTCAGTTTAGTGATCACCTTCGCAGACACACAGAAATACTGTTTTACCACCTATCTGACATTGTTAGCCTAGTCTAGTTGACACATAAAATTAACCATTGCTGGCTAGCTAGACCTTTTCTTAAACAGAGCAGGTAAAACACTTCATTTTGCAGCATAGTGCCCAGCCGACAGGCTCCTGAAAATCTACTCTGAGTAACAATAGTTTGCTGAAGTCCCAGAGTTCAGACTGGGATTGTGGGAGCAAGAAAAAGGTGGTGGGGAGGGCAGACAAGTAGTGAGGCTCTAGACCTGGCTCCTCTCACTTTCATATGTAATTGTAACAGATCAGTAGTTAACCTGTTTTTCTAAATTATGTGAATGAACTTAGATGTTTCCTCATAAAAAAAAAAAAGGCTAATAGCACTTACCTTGTATAATGAAATGAGGTAATGCATGTAATATATTTAGCACAGTGAAGGGAGCATGGGCTTTTCAGAAGAATAGTGGCTGCTATTGTAGTTGGAGCTTAGAGTTTGCTAGAAGAATGGTTCTTAGTACTTGAAAAACAGGTTTGGAAATCATTGATATGGTCTACGCATATATTCTTCATTAAAAATGTTCTGAAAAATTATACAAATACTACCTGAATTCATTTGTAAAAATAATAATAAAATATTTTTTAAAAAAGCAACAATGATAATACACCAATTTCCCTACTCTCATCATTGGGGAAGTGTTTCTCTGGGAAAATGTGCTAATCAACTCAGTTCAAACTTTTAACGTAAAAAATATTAAGGCCATGATAGTCCTAAATCAGAAAGTTGTATGTAGAAAGAATTATATTCCCTAACTAGATGTGTTCTACTCTTTTGCAGAGTTCTTCCTTCTCAGGTCTCTCCCTCTCTCTCTATCTATCTCTTTCTCTCTCTCTCCCTCTTTCCCTCCCTCCCTCTCTCTTTGCAATTCCATTTTTTTTCCTACACTGGGAAATCTCTTGCTTCTCCAGAATTATTTTCAGAAATTTTTTCCCTTCATCCTTTTATATAAATTTTCATATGAGGCCATAATATAAATACTCTGGATGGAATCTTTCAACTTCATCCCCACTCTTCATTGCTCTGAAAATTTTTGCTCTATTTTATAACAGGTGCACATTTTGCATCTGATACTGCCATGCAATAATAAAGACTATTCTTTAAAGGCAATAAATGAATACTCTACTCTGTTAATTCTCTAAGTAATCCAGGACAATATATGACAGTTTACTGAGAAAGAGGGATAATTTTACTCCTAAGTTTAAATAATATTAAGCATGTTAATGTCAGAAGAGTTGTTAAACAAGTCTACATGATACAGCTCTATAATAATCTTATTTTCAAGTGCCCTGAGTCATGGCTGGATATACTCTTCTACAAAGCCTAACAGGATATAATTATGGGCAGTAAATGCATATCTGACTCTATAATTAATTAAAAGTGACAAAGACTCTAAAGCCAGTCTGCCTGAGGACCTTTATATGTATATAAAATATGTAAATATGTCTTAATAAAAAGAGAAACATATATATAATGTCGTGAAAAGGCAGAAAGGTGATTACTTCTGACTGCCACAAAAATAATGTTTAGCAAGTATTCATGTTATTGGCAAGGCTTCCGGTCAACAGTAGGCTATTAATAGTTAAGTTTTTGAGGAGTCAAAAGTTATAAGAGATTTTTGACTGCATAGCAGTCAGTGCCTCTAACCTCCACATTGTTAAATGGTCAACTCGACTTATTAATCCCATTTTACATATATAGTTACATATTATATAATATATGAACTGAGACTTAAAGAGAAAAATTTGGAAGGGGGGCTGCAGGGCTGGGTTGTGGGGTGAAAAGATTGGGAGGCACAAATTGACAGCTACAGAATAGTCATGGGGATGTATAGTACAGCTTAGGAAATACAGTTAATAATATTGTAATAGCTATATGTGGTATCAGGTGGGTTCTGGATTTATCAGGGGAATCACTTTTTAAGTTGTGTAAATGTCTAACCACTATGCTCTACACCTGAAACTAATATAATGTTGAATGTCAACTGTAATGGAAAAATAAATATAGAGAAAAATAATTTCATGAGGTCACATAGCCTATAAGTGACAGAGTTAATAGCTATGCTGTTAGCCATGGAATTTCATTGTACTGCCTTCCACCACACTATAATACGTTTTTATTAAATATTTATGCTCCTCTTGCAAATACCTCCCTCTCTTGAGAATAATCGATCTCTCAGAGGGTGAGATTTGGCATTCACTCTGCCAGCCATGGTGGGCCTGGATAGTCCAGCCAAGAACTGTTGCTTAGATCTCCTATTATAGAGAGAACAGATGGGTGACTTTGAACTCTGTGAACTGGTCCCTTTTGCACTCCTGTCTCTCTAGCTTTTATTTGTCAAGGAACTCCATCTATTGCTGTCCTGGGGAAAAGGGACACACTCTATCATTAGATGACCAGGAAATGGAAGAAATGAGAAGAGATAGAAAATGAGGGGGGTCAATCCACTTTATAAAAAGAGTACAACTGCCTGGGAAACAGTGAAGAAAAAGCATATTTGACCTGGAGAAAAAGCATGAGACTTTGGACAAAGGCCCTTTGTTTGCTAGGGGATAACTATACTGTTTTGATGCTTGCCTGTTAGGTAATGGCAAGAGGGCAATTGAATAGAAAAGGGAAAGAAAGCCACAGTTTCTGGGTTTTGACAAAAATATCCCATAAAGGGTACACTTACATAAGTGACTATGTTGTTAATTTCTTAAGTCTCCCCAGCCCACCACCCTGGAGGAGATGGGCAACAACTGAGTTACAGCTTAACATTAACCTCCCACCCACCTCAAAACAAAGCACATTTTAGTGTCTGGAGTGAAGGTTTTCTTGCCTGTGTAGGAAAAGGAGGTGGAATTAGTGTGAATGTAGGTGTCGTAACTACATAGCTGCTGTAGACTTCATCCCTTAAAAAAAGAAAAATCACCTTATTCTGCTAGTGTTAAAAAGTCTCAGGCAACAATAACTGAAGTTTAAGAACATTAAGCCTCTCGGAATAATTTCAGATATTCCTAATACAGAATGCTGGGGAGGGGAAAGAGAAAGAGGGAGAATGAGTGAAGGAGAGAGAGCGAGAAAGAGAGAGACAGAGAGAGAACTTACAAGACACAAACTTCAGTATCAAAGGCAGGGAACTGCAAAGTCCCCCAGCATGTGTTTTAATGCTGGATTCCACAATTCCCTGGATTACTGTGTGGTCTAGCACCTGACCAGTCAAAATACAGCTGCCCCTGAGTTTAGAGCCTAAAGGAAGAAAATTTAATAACAGTTACATTATGTAGAATTGTGAACACATATATTGATCCAGTGGTGTGCCAAGGGTGGTGTTCACGCTGGGTACAAACTATATGGGGCTCATTGTAGAGAAGGTAAGAATAATATAAAATTGCCAGCAGTTCTAAACAATATCAGTGATAAGATATTCCAACCCCAAAATCTTTTATTGATTTAAATTCTAAATGATCACTGTTATTACATTGATTTGTTATGAACTATTGTCATTTTTTTATCTTTATTTTGATAATTCATCTACCATAACATTCACCTATTTAAATTATACAATTCATTGTTTTTAGTATATTCACAGAGTTGCACCACCACTACTGCAGTCTAAGTTTGGAATATTTCTATCACCTGCTAGGTTTTAGTAATACACCTGTAAGTTTCTAATTAGCACATTTTTATTACTAATCCTTTTGTATACTACACGGAAGTGAATTCGGAAAATTTCCAGTTATATTGTTGGCCTCAGACCCAATGGAATTAAGCTACATGCTTTTGATTTGAAAGTAAATTCACAATGATTTAGAAGTGTTTTAGATCACTGGGCAGTTTTTGCCTCCAACCCTTGTGATTTACATAATCCTACTGTTAAACAATAGATTCAAAATAAACTATGATAGATGTAAGCAAAAACTTTTTTAGCTATCATTTTTATCTGGTATTAAATTTTTAACTGAGATTAATTACAGACAAAAATATTTTCAATAGAAGACTCAGACTTGAATAATATCTGGTGAAGCGTCAAGCTTTAAAATTGTTCCCTGAAGACCTATGCATAGAAATTGGGGAGATGGCTATACAACAACAAAGTGTAAGAAAATGGGACATTTACATTAAAAAAATGTTCAAAGAAGAATGCCAAGAGAAACAATAAACATGCTTGCTAGAAGAAATCAAGTCAGTGTTTGAATTTCAAGCACTGGACACCTACCTTAAAGCAATGGAGCAAAAATTTCCAATATTTACTATTATTCAGTCATTTTCTCAGATTTTTTTCAAAATTAAAAACTTTGTAAATTTTTATTAAATTATAGGAAAAGTAATTTCTGGTAAAAATAACATTGTAATGGAAAATTTTTGATTATGGAAACATTTGAAAGCCTCTAGAATTAATCCTGTTGACAGATAAGAAGAATATCGCAATTTCTGGAGTTCCCTGTTAAATCCAATTTTTATGACTCTGCAAAATTTACCCTCATGTTGAAAACTTTCCCTAACTCTTGATATATTTGTTGTTTGTGTGAAAGAAACTTTTCCAAGTTAAAATTATTAAAACATGTTGTTTGCTCTGAGGATACAGAGACAAAGCTGGCTATACAAGCTATTGAGTGTGAAGATATGAAGGTCAAATTTGATGAAATCATTGACAAATTTTTCCAAGTTAACACTCAAAAACAGAAAATGTAATGTTATTCATTTCTGTCACAGAGCAATATTTAGGTATTTTTCCCCTTTTTTCAAAAAATGCATTAATATAACTAAAGAGCATTAATGCTTTCTTTTTTCTTATATTTTACTGAAATACTTACATTTTATCTTTATTAGCATGCTTATCTATATGTGTGTGAAGTTAAATAAAAGAAACATTTCTGGCCATTACTATTATTCATTTATTTTTATGATATTACTGAAACTCATTTTGTCATATAGAATGGGGGTTGTTCAAAAATAGCAGCAGAATAATCCTCTCTGGATGTCAGATATGCAAGATTCTTGATCACTACGTTGATCATCTTTGAAAATTACTTTTATGTTTGGTTTCTTTATGTTTTGACCTTATATTATGAATATACTAATGACGTCCTACAAATTGCTCTGCTAGAACCTGGAGGGCAGCATGACTCATCTAGTCACGTATGTCAGCTGTGAGGACAGGCAGTTGCTCGTGTGGTCCTTGATTCAATCATCACAGCAACCCCATGTGGTAGGTTTTATTATTTTCATTTTGCAGATGTGGGTTAGCAGAGTTTTGGGGCTGAGCAAACTTTACCCTTACTCCTTTAGTTCTTCTGATAGGTCAAAACTCGAAGGACATATAGTAGATTAATAGAAAAATCAAATTTTAGTATATGTACATGGGAAATGAGATAAGCATGAAAATTCCAAAGATGGTGAGGCAAACCGAGTTATACAAGGGCTGTCTGGAAAAAAATCCAGTCATAAATGCCTCTATTTTTCATATTACATGGCTGGATAGTTTCCGGACAGCCCTCTTATAGATAATCATTTTGGACTAAGGAAGAGGAGGTAAGCAATTCACAAGATAAGCAAAAGCAAACATTTGGTACACAAATTCCTGCAGGGCCACCCAGAAACAATAGGACACAAAGAGGAATCTAGTAAACAGATTTTTGCTTAGATCCTTTCTGTCTGCCATCTTTCATTCATATGTACTAGAATGAATATGCTAGGGTTCCCTTCTTGAAGCAGGTTTTTCTATTTAAATATCTTTAGGCAGGAAAGGGAGAGGTAAAAAAAAAACAACACAATCTTCTTGAGTTTGTGGGGCTTTAATTGTTTCCAGCTTGAAATAATCCACATGCTAGGGTAGCAGATTCTGGGGAGACTCTTCTGATCCCTATAGTTTTACTCCTCTAAAAGACTCCTAGAAGTTCACATATCAAAATATTAGCTGATAACTATGGACAGAAGAAATGAGTACCCAAGTGGTAAGAGATCGAATGGTAAGAGATCATAAAGACTAGAACATAGGTTAGCATGAGGTTAAAATCAAATTGGAGCACATTTCCCTACACACTATTTAAACCAGTTTCCTATTCCTGGGAATAAGTCAGTCCAATAAAATGTCTTTGTTCCATTTATCTGATGAAAAATACTAATCCTTTAACAGATTTAAATTAGATACTACTTGTCTCATGTGGTTTACATAGAAGCAACATTCTTTACCAATGATTGCACAAACTCCTCCTTATTGTGCAGTATCTAGGACACAGCGATTTTGGAGAACCACAGAGGCTAAGCTGTAACTTCTAGCTACAGTACATTCAAAGTTTGCACAGTGGTATTGAACTCTTGTTGCATTACCATGAAGAGATTTACACGCAAGATTGCTTTTTCTAATTTGCAATTTCCAAAACTTGGGAGTAAGACCCTTAATGCTGAAAAGAACTTGGAGTTGTGATACCATTTCTCGACGTGCATGTTTATATGGCACAACTTTATGAACGAAGGAGCCCACGTTTGTAATTCGCGTGGCATTAGGGATGGAGTGTTTGGTGACAGGATCCAGGTATCTCCACGTCCACATTGTCCTGACCATTAAGGTGGGGATCCTTTATACATCTTGTCACCATGTGAAATGAAAAGACCAGCGTAGTTTACAGACTAAAGTAGAGTCGGTAATTGCCAGGTCCTGGAGTACTCCCTGGCGTTTGCTATTTATACTGTCAGCATTCATATATCTCCATTTTCCACGTGCTCCTGACAATATTTACAGGCAGAAGAGATTGTGAAATAGCTGGTATAGGAGGCCTATAGTCTCGTTTTGGCAGTTGGAAAGCTTGGTTCTGTCACCAAAAACCAGGTAAGTCCAGGTTTTTGGTCCGTCCATAAATATAGTTTGTAGTATTGGGCAACAGAATCAGGGGGCCGCTGTAATACTTCAAGTTGTACAAGGATGGCTTGTGAACCATCCAGAACATTTGTTGATTTGGCAGACATTTGTGCAAAAAAAAAAAAAAAAAGTAGTGGTAGAGTCAATTACAATTTTTGTGAATGATTTAAAAATGCCTTCTGTGGAATCCAACCATAGAGTTCAATTGCAATATTGTTCTGGTGTGTGATCCAGGAAAGGTCCAATGTCATGTCTGTTAGAATGCAAAGGAAAAAAATTTTTTCCTATTGTCTTTACCTAAGCAAGGAACTGTCCTGAGCTTCTACAGAGGTTTTCTGGGGCCCTGATGACTCACCAGAAGAGGAAGCAGACTGAAGTTTGTCTTGTGAGTACCACACCCTGCCACTCTTCTATCTTCCATACTCAGTCCACCAGGTACTCACATTGACTAGAAAAAAATACTATTTTGAACTTTGTTTTCACTATCTAGATGTTGACATAACCAACAGTCAGATTGATTAGTTAACATAGCCAGGGTTTGGTAAACTGGCATAAAGGAGTGTTTGGTCTGTGGCAGACCTGCTGAGAAAAAGAGTACTTGTAAGATCAAGATACAGGTTGAAAGGGAAGCCACGGAAGCTGAGAGAGAGATAAAGTAGATAGAGACAACCACTCTCCAGTCAGCTTTCGAAACAAACAAACAGACAAATGACTGATAAATAGTGGGGCAAAATGTTCATTAATAAGAGGAGGCATGTATGGAATTTTTGGGGTTTATTTGTTGTTGTTTTGGGGGTTTTTGTTTGTTTTTTGGGGGGGTGGTTCCCTAGCTGGGAATCAAGCCCAGGCCGCGGTGTTGAGAGCGCTGAAGACTAGGCACTGCACCACCAGGGACCCCCCGCCCTGGAATTTTTTAATAATGTGTTTATACAGGGAGTCTTAAAAGAACAGGGGCTGGGGTGGGGAGGTAGGTGAAAGCAAGGTTTCTCGACTCATGACCTTAGAAAAAGCAGTGCTATCTGCTGAAAATTAACCCTGGAAATCCTTAGTTTAAGGTGACCTATAGTGGCTGCCTCCCAATTGTTTTGAGAGTGGTGATCTGGGTCAATTTTGACATGGCTTGCATGGATCTGGGAGGACTTAGTTTTTGGATGGCAGTGTGTGTGTTTAGCAGTAACACATAAGGTCCTTCCCGCTGAGGTGATGGCATGTGTTTTCTTCTCAAGACCTTAATGTACATCTGGTCTCCTGGTCAAAAGGGATGGCAAGACTTGTCAGTTGGTGGAGGCCACGCCTCTTTCACCCACTGGCGATATGCTTCAAGCATACTAGTTAGTCCTTACATATAGCTAGTCATAGCATCAAATTTTTCACTTTAATTTCCATAATGTTTCATTATCCAGTAACGGAAAGTTTAGAGATGCCAGTAGGCATGGGATGTCCAGATACCATTGCAAAAGGAGTTAATCCATGTCTCCTATTTGGAGCATTCTGGATCTTTATAAGGGCAAATCATCTGGCCATTTAGTCCAGTTTCTTGACAGATCTTTCCTAAAGTCCTTCTTATATCCAGATTTGTGTGTTCCATTTGCCCTGATAATTGAAGATGGTATGGGCTATAAAATTTTAAGGAGTACCCCAGAGTTTTTGCAAGCTGGTGGTCTATGTCTACTATAAAATGAGTTTCTTGGTTTGATTCAATCCATAAAAGAATGCCAAAATGGGAAATAATCTGTTATTGGTTTCTTTACCATAGTTGTTGTATCATCACATCTAGTTCAACAGCATTCAGTCCATCCATTAATCATGCAGACAATAAGCAAACAGTGAGAACAGTGTAAAGCTGGGGGTAAGTCTGTAAAATCCATTTGGGTGCTGCAAAGAGCACTGTGGGCTAGGAGGACTTCCTGATTAACTTCTTCCAGAAAGTGCCATTCTCTTTCCCCCATATTCACAGTTATCCCAGTTCCTGAATCTCTGTAGAATTCTATTTTTCTTCTTAATATTTCTATTATGACTTTTAAAATAAAATTTTTATTAATACAGAACAGTTGACAAATATCACATATGTCTGTGATACTTGCAAATACAGCTGCACCTTCCAGTTTCTTTATCTTTTGATAATATTTATTGGGTATTTGTCATGCAGAAGTTTTTTATTTTTTAGACACTATCTAAATAAAATAAAAAGTTACAGCTTCTGTGTTTTGTGTTATACTTCAAGAGTTAAAAGATGTTGTCCTGTATTTTCCTCTAGAAATTTAATCTTTCACTGTCTTCACACTTTTGGGGAGGATTATCAATTGTAAGATATTATAAGATATCAAGTATTGATAGGTATTCAACGTTACTCTTTCCTCCCTGTGGACTATTTCGTTGTTTCCACACAATACTTTGAACTACTTATCCTCTTTTTTTTATTAGAAATACCACTTTTATTTCAAATTCTTATTTGAATTAACGGCCTTTTTTAAGGTTCTAGTCTTTGTCATATATATATATTTTTGGTGTAAATTCATGCTCCATTATCTCACCATTTCAATTATTGCTGTAGTTTAATAATAGGTTAAACTATCTGAGGTTGCTAAGTTGGGGTTTAATAATAGGTTTTGCAATCCTCCTACAGCAATCTGGAGAATGTCTCAGTAAATGCTCAGGTAGCAAGTCCTGCAGTAATTCTTTCTCTTTCTCTCACATACTACAATTAACCCATCAGCAAACATGATCCATTTCTACATTCAAAACATGCTGAATCTGATGAATTCTCTATTACTCCATCCTAGACAAAGCTGCCAACATTTGTCTCATCTGGATTATTGCATTAGCCTCCCAAATGATTTCCTTGCTTTGTGCTTTGTGTCCATACAGTTAGTCTTCATATAGAAGCCTGAGTTCTATGTAAATCAGATGTCAGCCTCTTGCTGGAAAACTCTCCAGCAGCATTGGACCTTAGCGTAAAAGGCAACTACACAGTCCCAGTGATTTCTCTGACCTCAGTACCTCCCCTCCTCCCTCAGTCACTCAGTTCCAGCTCCAGGGACCTCCTTTCTATTCTTCAAACTAACACATAAAAAATTTAGCATAATTTACCCCAGGTTTTTACACTTGCTATTCTGTCACCTAGCAATCGCTTCCCTTAGGTATCTACTTGCCTTGGTGGCAGAAAGGGAGAAAGAAGTGCAAATATGCTTGTTTCACAATTTCTAAATAATTAGTAGCTAGACACTATCTAAATAAATAGAAGATAGAGTATACAGGGTGCCAAAAAAATATATACATGTTGTAAGAGATGTAATGTATGTATCACATAAATACTGATGGTAACCACTGTGAGCACCTCTTGTAGTTACAGAAGACAAACCTGACTTGTATTCATCTTTTGTTATCGGTATATATTAAGTATTACAATTTTAATACAGTTTTTTCTTTCTTAAAATGTGTATACTTTCTTTGGTACCCTCTGTACTTCATAATAAAGGTAACAACAAAAACAAAAACATGAACTCAAATTGTAAGAAGAAACACACATACCAACACTAAACAACCATAGAATACATAGTAAAAATTTATTTTTAAAAAACTAAAAATAAGAAATTATTAAAATATGATAGAACTAAGACTCATCTAACTATATTTACAGAGGTAAATGTGCTAAACCCTACCTATTTTTAAAAAGATTCTATTTGAATTATGAAATATTCTACATAGTAGTATGTTCTTTCCTAACACAGGTAGGACTCATCCAATCAGTTGATGACCTGAGTAGAATAGCATTCTGATATGCTGTTAAACAGCTGAACAATAAAGAACAATAATAAATAATTGAGTATACTTACCTGGTGCTGGGTAGAATGTCAGTACTTCATGTGCAATCATCTTCCATGTAAGCTGACCAGACGTACCACTTTAAATGGGACAGAAAACAATGGTACTGTCCCGTTTCAAATGGTACATATGGTCAGCCTTGTCTGTTTAGCCTACTTCCATGAGATAGTCAGTCCTCTTATCCTCATTTTATAGGGGCTTAAATAGATTAAGTGACCTGACAGTGGTCACACAGTAGAAAAGGCAGAGTCCTTATCTCTTTGCTTTGTCAAGAACCCTCCAGGGTGCTCACTGATGGGCAGTGAATACTGAGAATTGTTTTGGTATAAATACCCATTTAACCCTTCTGGTCAAAACTACACTATGGTATAGCTTAAATGAAAACATCACCATTAGCACTGAAATTTGCAATAGAACCTGTCCATTCAGAGCAGGTATTTCTCATTAGGCAATAACAATACATAACACCATTGATTTAACTTCTTAGCCTCCCTGGTGGAGTGATCAAGGTTGAATACAAGACCTTTCAAGTTTTGGCTAAAGCAATAAGGGCCACCCTCTTCTACAGTGGGTGTAGGGGTTCCCTGGTGGTGTAGTGCTAGGCTTTGGCACTCAACACCGTGGCCTAGGTTCAATTCCCAGCCAGGGAACTACGCCGCCCACCCCCCTCCCCGCAAAAAAGTGGGTTTAATCCTGGCTTTGTACTGCTTTCCCCTGTTGAGTCAGGGGTGACAACTGGATTTCATCTTGCACATGAGTCCACTCCATATGTTTCAGTTCAAAGGCAGTCAGACAGGAAGAATTCTCTCTTCCTCTGGGGAGGGTATGCCTTTTTGTTTTACCCAGGCAATCAATTGATTGGATGAGGCCCACCCATGTTAGGGAAGACAAACTGCTTTAGTCTATCCATTTAAATGTTAACTTCATTCAAAAACACCCTCATAGATACACCTAAAATGTTTGACCAAATACCTAGGCACTCTGTGGTCAAGTTGACATAAAATTAACCATCACAGAGGCCTATAGAAAATTATTCCTTCAAGGTCTCTGATAGAGCAGGGTTATGAACTGAAGTGTGATTTAGAAGCACATGATTGTTGCACCAGTCTCCCACTGCTCCACAACAAGTAGTAAGTGTAATTAGAAAGCCTTTCAGGTTGACAAACACCAGAAGCTTTGGTCTTTCTCATAGTGGCTCTCTTCTCCCGAAGCAATGTCCACAAATTTTAAATACCCCGAGTGCCACATTCCCCCACCCTCAGCACCCAGTTATGATGCATTATATGCATTTTGGCTTAAAACAAGCTGAACTGGATAGTAGTTGTATTCGTTGGTTGGTTGGCTTTTATACAAAAAGTTTAGGCACAGAAGTATTAATTAGACTAAACCATAGCCAATCTCGTCAATATAAGATAGCTATACAGTATATTTTTCTAATAGTCATGTTTAAGTCTGTAATACTGGATGCAGAGGAACAAACTTCAGAACAAGAGTTGAGGGGGCAGAACAAGATGGAAATACTTTTTGGCCATTATTTTTGTATTATTTTAAAATTACATTCAAATCTCTTAATTAAATCTTATTCATTAAAACAAGTGTTTATTGAGCACCTGCTATGTACTTGTAACTGTTCTGAATATTTTGTAATGATCAAAATTTGAAACATTTTCCTTCTTAGAGGTTATACAAAAGTGAGTCCTGTAGTATTACCAAGGACTTGGCAAACCAGATGACAAAAGCATAAGGGAGTCACAGGACTGTGAACTGTAAGTTGCTGCAAGTGACAAGACTTTTTGCGGGGTAGAAAGATACTTTGGAATCAGGAACTTAGCATGCATTCACAGGATGGCATTTATTAAACTAAGAATTGTAATATATGGTTTAATAATTTCATTACCAGAGACTGTACACTAGGTGGCGTCCGAAGTCAGGATGGAAGTAATAATTAGCCAATGTTATTTTAGCTTCTGTGCTACAAGCAACTTTCCGGAGGATTCTATGGAGAGGCAATATACAGGGTCCGGCAGAAGTAACACCTGGACAAGAATTATTTTACTAATACAAAATCATAACCATACATGCTTATGATTTTGTAATAAAAGACTTGGTATACATTACCAGCTCATAAAAAAGGGGCGTTATTTGTGCCAGACACTGTATTAAAAGAGGAAGAGATGCGGTTGCTTTAAATTATGATCAAAATGCTCTTTGTTGGCATGGATGAGGAGGTGAAGAGATTAAGGAAAGGGTTCGTGTGGTAGCTACAGGGAAGACCACAAGTTGGAAAGATGAAGGCTGAGAGATTTTAAGTGTAAGATCATAATGGTATTGAGGTGAACACACAGCCTTGTCTGCAATGAAGAGAGGGGAGCCTGTGTCAAGGAAGCTTAGGATAAAGAAAAATGATTGCTCTGCAGATGGAGTACTTAAACGCAATGCTACCTTTCATAGTTGGGAGGTTTGGAAATAAATGAACAGATTCAGCTAATTTTAATAGATGATGGAGCCATAAGAGACATCATCTCTTAACACCTATCTCGTAAATGGAGTTGGATGAGCCACAGACTAAGCCCATAATGAAAATTTTGGTAAAAGTATTACCAGCAAAAAAATAAAAAAAATAAAAAAATTATCCTACCATAATGAGCCTGTAGGCAGGTAGTCAATGTTCAAAATTACGTTAACTGTAAAATAAAGCTGGGAATCAATACTTATAATGAAAACAACTTTTGAACTAGCACTTGAAGATCCAGGTCTGGACAGAAATTGACTTATTTGTGGCAGACTGGAAAAACTAGAAAGAAACAGACTGTCTCAGACATACAGGTATTACTGAAAGTGAAGAACATCATTTGCAATGCTTACCTGACAACCTTCTCAGCTTGGCACTTTTCCGTTCTGTGTTTGAGGTTGAACTCCTTTTTCTGTTGTTCACAGACCTAAGGGTAACACCTTATCAATACCCCTAATTTCTAATGTTAACTGTATTCACCGATTCACTAATTAAAATCTTATTGCCGGTCTTTTCCCATTGACAGTGTTCCTGGTAACTTCAGTTAATACATGCAACTCTTTTATGAAAGAGTTCTTTACTTAAACCCAGAAAAGACTTTTCACAGGAAAAGCAAATGCTCAGTTAACAATCATCCTTTGAAAATTTCCATGTTGAGTGTTTTATTTAATCCTTGGAAGTTAAAGGTTGTGAAGGGATTAGATGGGTTAGCATTATCCTTAGTTTGAATCCATGATGGTAAATTTAAAAACCATTTTTTAACATTAATGACTTCGTATAAAGCCTCAATGCATTGCACTAATATGAAAATTTTCAAATATAAAAAATGTCAAAATCAATAAAACCATGTTGTTTTAATATCTTAAAATAGTAATTCTGAGAACTCTATATGGGGCCTTGGTTTAGTCATTCCCTTGCTTACACTTTCAGATTTCATGAAATAGTTAAAAATGAAGTTGGGACCTATATAAGGCTGCTGACTTTTTATTTTGCCAAGTAAGGATATTTAAAGCAAATAATACTACCATCACAACATTCCATAAAAGGATACTTCAATATCATGAAAAGTTGGAATAATCTTATAATACAAATTAAATTGAGTTTAATTTTATTATAAGACTATCAGCCTTTTTTCTTTTATTTTTCTTTGTGGATGCTGAAAATTTAGTCAGCCTAGAATTTGGGAACAACTGCCTAAAATGTCATTTAGTCCAATTATTTCAATTAAAAGGCTGAGAGGTGAGTGCCTTTGTCTGAGATTGGTTAGTGTTAAAATCAGGGAGAGAAAGCATAGCTTCTGACAATCAGTAGAGTAATATACTCTCTTCACAGGTACCCAAGCACTAAACATGGTGCTAATTAAGAACCTTAATTGATGTTTATCTTAAAACGAAACCCAAATCCTTCAAAACTAATGCAAAATCAAATAAAGCAAACTACTCTGTATTATAAAAACTTGGTATACATAACTGTAACCTGTTATAATTTGTCAAGGAAAATAATAGCAAATCATAAATTATCTAACTTATGTAACAAATGATATAAACAGTGAACTTTCAATTCTCCAAAATGTTTCATTCTTAATTACATCACCTATAGAAGATGTTGCATGAATAGATGAATGTCACTCTAAATCACTGCAAAACAAGTTTCTTCATACCATTAGAAACTTCTGAACCTAGCACAAACTCTTATTTCAGAAATCAGTGGAACATAAATGATAACACGGTAGAAAAGATTGTGGTGGTATGTGGGAGAGCCACTTGCTCAATTTCTCAATCAAATGAAAAATTAGAAGTTTTGGGGTGCTTAAATGAAAACAGCAATTACACACAATGACTTTGATGTGGAAAAGAACTCACATCAACTTAACCACACCCACTTTACTTTTTAGGTTAAATAATATGAAAAGGTTTTCATATCCAAAGAAATTCTAGTTCAAGAGCATGTAATAAAATTTTAACATGAACCTAAAAATAAATGTACCTAATTACGTTGGACTATCAAAATACTATGGTAGATCTGCACTTCATAGTAAGGTGATCATTTCCAATTTCACCATACACACCCCCCTGACCCCACATAATCCTATACCTCTAAAAAATAGTTTTGAGAATTGGCATTAGTTTTTTATTCCTCCACTAACTATAAAAATGCATAACCTAATGTGAAATTCAAAATTAAAAAAAAATTTAGTTAACACACTGTCCCTTTATCAGAGACTGTGAGTTTGTGGATTTTTCTTTGAAACAAGTAACCTGTTTAAAGTATGATGTCTTTTGCTGATCCATTCATATTTACTTTAAAAAGGGAGGGAAAAAATGCAACTATTTAAAAAAAAAGGAAAAAGAAGAGAAAAAAAGGGGAGGGTAAGGACATGGAAAAAAATTCACCCTAAATATCTGACAGAATCAGGCTTTGTGATATTTTAGATTTTTGTGAAGATGTGCCTTAAAAGACACGTCCAAGTAAGTCACATGGGATACTTAAAACCAGCATACAAAATCTGGGTATCAACTTTACTATCGGTAATACACAAAACTGTACTTTTAAAAAGTATCAGTGATCTTATATAATAAAGAAACACTGATGTTGCATTGCATTGATTCCTGTGACTTCCAAGGTAGTTCTGGATTTTATCATGTAGCTTATGATTGACTCCTAATAGCAATTAAAGTATATGAAATGATGAGAATGTTTACCTGTTACTTTTGTCAATTTCAAATTGTTTGCCTACATTACATATATATCGTCATGGTTTCTCCTTTTAACCAATGTAATACAAAACCATTTCTTTAAAAATATGTTAAGTACTCCTGTCTTAATTCTTTTATTGCTCCTATTTATTTAGTTTTCACATTTTCTTTTGGCTGAATCAATAATGAATATGTTTCTGGTCTGAGTTTTTGAAAAATACGACATAAACACGTCTTCAAACTTCTGCATTCAAGAAAAAGATCATACAATTTAAAAAAGAATGTAATTCTTATTTTTCTCTCCAAAAGTTTTACTAGAATTATGAGTAATGTGCCTGATTATCTAGAGAGGGAAACAAAAATGTTTTCATGCCTTTGATATGTCTGTGACAACTATTTTTGTCATGGATGTGTGGCGTTGTGTTTGAGAGACTTGACATTACGTGCTCTAATTCTTTCAATGTCCCCAGCTTGAGTGCTTGCCATTCCTTGGGCTAGAATTTTGAAACATTGTATTTCAAGACATCTTCATAACTACTTTAAATCTACTATCACTGTGGTCTAAATTCCCACTATTGGTGACTTTAATGGATCAATTAAATATCCATGAAGATGAATACAAAGAAGTTACTGCCTCTTTATTATTCATTTGACCCACTTATAAATAAGCAGAATAACATTCAAAGTTCATATTGACTGAGAACTGGAAAAACACAGAAGCCATATTTTTTCAGTGTTATCACCAGTCTAGAAGAAAATCAAGGTCATAGGTTTTTCCTAGGTTGTATTAAGAGATTAATGTAGCTTAATCACACCTAATTCACTTTCTAGGTTAACTAAGTAATAAAAGCTGATAATTTTTCTTGAAAGTTACAAGTACAATCTGCATATACATGAATTTGAGAATAATTTAATATGTTAACTTCAACATACAACTATATTCAGATGTAATTATACTGAATGTAAAGAAATGGATCCTTACAAAACCAAAATAACCCACAGGCCATGAAGTTAGTTTCCCTTTTTCCTTTTTTTTTTTTTTTTTTTTTTGATAGTTCCCTGGCTGGGAATTTTGTTGTTTTTGTTTTTGTTTAAACAAATGTGCACCACAATGGTTCAACAAGTAAGGCAAATGCCACAAATACGAAAGCTGCAGTTTGCAAAATACCACATCTAGAACCCAGAGAAGGTGAATTAGACAGAAGTGGTAGTCATTCTAATTAAACAATCAGGTAACATCATGACAAGTTGGTTTGCAGCATTAAAACTGTCCATTTAAGTATCTTTTTTCTTAATGATAAGAGGTCCCACGTTGTCTCCAGTTTCTTCATTGTGTTTTGTGTGAGCTCCATCACAGAATGGGAACTAGGAAGAGAAAAAGAGAGTATGAAATGGTTAAATGCAAAATCAGTCTTATGTTTGGCAGAGTCCAGGTCAAGTTCAATCCACACAGTATATAATTCTTAACATAAAATTGCATTTCCATTTGTGACATTTGATTATGGATGTTGAAAATCTTTCCCACGTTTATGTACTAGTTACATTTCCTTTCCAGTGAACTAGCTATGTTCATTGTCAATTTATTGGTAAGCTAGTATCTTTAAAATCAATTTGTACCTTATTCCTCTGTTGATCATCTTTGTAGCAATTTTTTCCTCAAACTTTTTTATTTTATCTTTTCACACCCTTAATTTTTCCATTCTCATACAAATAGACCAACATTTCCCTTTTTAACATCTTTCATGGAGACTTTTCTAGAGATGTGGTAGATTTCCATTCCCTTTCATAATTTCATATTTTAGATACAACTGATATTTTGGTGTCCAAAGGGAGGAAAAAGGACAAAACTAAAATTTTAACAGTGTTTCCCAGAGTGTGCTCCAAAGAAGTTAAGTGTTGCTATATATTCTAATATGGTTTTTATTCTGCTTACAAAACATACATAGCTGTTTTGATTCACAACATATTAATACATGAATATTTTTAAAAGGTCCTGTTATCAAAAACATTATTTTAACCCAAAATCTTCTAAGATATCTGGAGTGTGGACAGTTTTAACTTTGATATCCATTATCATGGTGTTCTAAAGAGTATACTTTGGAAAACACGGTCCTAGATCTTGCTGCTTTAATTTTATTAGAGGCTGTTACTTCCTGAATTGTTACATGTTTCTTCATAATTTTATCAAAACAAATTCCACATATAAAAATGCCGACTTACATGTCCTACCTACATTATCATATCTACCAGCCTACTCCACTGAGACAGTAACTGTTGAAAATGTGCCTAAAATTGGGCTAGTTTTTTTCACATTATTCTTTTTTATTAAACCTTTACTATTTATTTAACTTTATTAAACTTAACCTATTTATTCTTTCAGATAAATGTGAGAATATTCTTGCCAAATCCTATTTTATTTCTCTTGTAGTTTTCATCCCCAGGTTCCAAACATTCTGACAAGATTATTTATGTGTTATATGTTATATGGCTATTATAATTAGATATTATTTTCATACCTGAACTCTCTCTCTATACACACACACACACACACACACACACACACATATACACACACACACACATATATAAATTGGTTTTTGCAAGTATATCCTTCATACTGTTAAATGATGAAAAAAAGAATTCAACAATATTTAGGTGTCTCCTCAGGATTTTACACGTAGAAGTTGCAATTATCAGTAAATTATTTTGTTTCCTTCTATAGTTATAGCTTTTATTCTATTTCATGTCAAATGATGATAGCTAGCACCTTTGTTTTCTTTTTGATGTCTAGAATGCACCCACACTCTAGAATTTAGCGTTTCATGTTCAGTATAAGGTACACTTTTGTATTAAAGGAATATCTTTAGAAGAGTGTAGTAACAACAGTCTTGGCCATAAGAGCAAAATTGCTTCATTACTCACAGTGAAGGGAGTATAATTTCAGATACCTGAAACTAGACAATGATGGTATATATTCTTAAGTTTGATATTAGAAATGTCTATTCTAAGATTGCAATAATATTTAGTTGATGTTAAAGAAATTCAATTTTAATTTTACTATCTGTATGTAATTCTGAGGCAGTAAATTAATTAAAAATTACAGAAAAACTCAAGGTATCAGCATATCTTGTATTTCCAAGTATAACATACCTTGTGGTAGGTGGTAATATAAATGCAATGCATATAAACTTAAATTTTTTTCTTTTCTTTTTAGGTGAGTGAGATATGGTACACAATTTATTCAAATTAAAAACAATTCCTTGCAGCAAAAAACATGAAGTTTCCACTTTTGTTTCTTTGGACACAGATGAGGAAAGAGGTTATAAAAATAATCAAACTAAAATGTATCCTACAGAAAAGCACAGCATTTCAAAGTGACATGTTTAATAAAGAAACAGATGATTTTACAGTGAGAATAAATATTTACAATGTAAAAGACTACATTTTTATAAATAGCACACACAAAAGATGTCACTGTAAAATTTTATGCACACGGGTTATAAATCCTATTTCTGGAAAATGAAATCTGTAAATTAAAAAGCCTCAAATAACTTACTGATGTACAATGTTTAAATGTTCTTTTTTTAATCTCATGTTGAAAATACTAGAAAACTTAGGCTTTTCTTAAATTACCTTTATATATAGAAGAGCAGGAGAGAAATTTATAGAGAAATAAACAAAGAAAACCTTATAAAAGATTAAGAAAGCCATACATCAAAAATGAAAATATACTTTTTATAATAATCTGGTTCTGCCTAAAAACTGAAGTTTACATGCTTCATCATGTTCTTAAAAGTAAACAAGTAAAATAAATATCTCTTTAAAAAGTAGTGAGTAGCAGATCCTGGCTATTTGCTAATACAATTTCATGCTTCTAAAATGCCTTTAAAATGTAAACTAGATATTAAAAATCATTTTGTTCAGAGAGACAGATACCTTTTAATAGTACTTTCTATTATAATTTAACCATAGAAATTACTGACTTAAGACAGAATCATCTTCTGAACTTCATGTGAAGATTAAGTATTCTCATTATATTTATGCATTAGGGATTGCTCACTTTAAGTTATGAAACAACTAAACATTTTATTTTCAACCAAAGCCAAAATGAGTTATTTAAAGCTAAGATTAACAATTTATTAGAAATGTTTTATATATGTCAATGGAATATATTTATTGAAATTACTTCATGATTCTTAATATAGTGTAAATGAACGAATGGTAATTACTTGGCATTAAAATTCAAATAGTGAATGACATTTTTTCAGGAAGTGTCTTATTTTATTTTTAACCTTTTTATGGAGGAGAAAGAAAATGAAATATATGTTTTCAAACAATCTAGGAAGTAAAGTAGTTTTTGTATTAAATAATAATGTAATAAAAACATGAAAGTTTTATTAACCCTCTTTCATTTAAAAATTTTGAAATTCATTAAATTTGTCAAGCCAAGAGCTGAAATTACAAAAATACAAAGGGCATATGTAATTCAGGTCATATAGTACCAATATTTAAAACTAAAAAGATTAAATAATTGATAAAAGCAAGTTTAGCTTATAGTTGATTATAAAATTTGTTCTAAGATGCCAGTCTTTGTTTATTAACACATCCCGGAGAAAAGTTTGTGAATTGGCTAAATTTGCTGTGTGTCCAGAAAATATCCTATTATGTTTGTTAACCCAATTAAAAAACTATGAATCAAATATCTTTAAAACTAGGGAAGAGAGCATTATGGAGAAGAGGTTTAGGAGGAAAATAAAACACCAGGATCCTGCTCTCCACCTGAAAAGCTAGCAACATTATCAAGGTTTCATAAAAAAAACACAAGATTTGTTTCTTTTTAATGGCCCCGTATCTTGTTATGTCTGATGTTTCTGTTTTTAGGGTTCAAGAGAGAAATAAATACATGCTCCTTTATATCTCTTCTATCTGCAACAACTAAAAATGTTTATCTTCCTTCTCTAAACTTCATGTTTTTAATGAGAGTTTGGGTTGTAGTTCAGAAGGAAGTCGCCTGGGGCCATTCTGGTTTATTACCATAAACTGCTGACTTGAAAGCTTTGGTAGAGAAAGAAAACTAAAGCAACAAGGTCTTTGAGACTTCCTAAGAGAACATTTTATACTATTCTTATATACCTACTTTAGGAAAACACAAGATAGTAGATACAATAGGAAAACATATAAGCACAAATTAGGATTTTACAAGACTGTCCTTATGTGGACTGACTAACATTCAGAATATTGTTTCTATAAAAAAATGAACTCAGTGCAATCCACTTTCAAACCATTAATAGGATGGAGACTTTCTATAATACAGAAACAGATACACATACACCACTAACACCACCACCACCCAACTAAATTACTGAAGTTGTAAATCAAAGAAAATGATTCTACATAGTATTTGTCCAGTTACATTTCAATTTCAGCTGAACTCCTGATGTAAACTGACATGCCTTTCCTCTATTTCTTGGTCTGTATTCTTCTGGGGACCCTGTACAAACTCCTGCCGCTCAGATGCCACAACTCAGCAAATGATGTAACTTACCTGAGGGGATGGGTGGTGGGTGGGGTGGGAATCTAGCAAGACTACATTGCATACTCTTTCCTCTTGTGTTAACATTCCCTCACCTCTTGTTTCCAAAGTAAGACTCTTTCTTCCTTTCAAGGCTGAGTTTCACATCTGTGCTCTTACCCTCAATTCCTTACACCCTTTTGAAGATACCACTGTCTCAAACAGTACCCTTCCCTATAGTTGTTTTAATTCTTTGCTGTCTGTTGGCTCTTCTCACTTCACATATAAGCCCTTTTGTGAAATATGAAATAGGAAAGTTTCTGAAACAGCAGTGGGCATATCAATCTTGCGGGGAAGACAGGAGGAATGAGGTGTGCTAAAAAGTGTAATTTCTGCATATCACTAAGTGATCTAATTTATTAGGACTGGGCAAATTGCTCATGATAGATGTACACAACAAACGAGTGATCACACCTTTAGAGTGAATTAGAATAAAACTAAAGTTTATGTTGCATCTAGCTTTTTTTAAATAGGTAAAAAAGGCATTTAAGTTTTATTATAAATGCAACTGGTTTGTGTACAGAAAAAATGTACTGAATATAAACTCAGTACAGTTATCTAATCAAAGGTACTACTTACAAGTCTTCTGTGCACTGACATGTAAATGTGGACTTGATACCTATGTGATTACCTTGGGGACTCCAGAATGTGGGGAGCTTCCAACATGCCTGAAGATTAAGAACATCCATTGACTTGAATAATCAAAGTAAACTCTTAAATTGATTCATCATGAGGGAACAAAAAGTACCCAAGATTCAGTGAAAATTCAGAACTGACAAATCCTCAATGCAAAGAGGATCACTAGTGGTATAAAAGATAAACCGATTAAAAAAAAGGACATACAGAAAATTGAAAATAAAATTATTGGTTTGGCATTCCTTTCCTGAAATGTCTACCTATGGGAAATGGCAATCCCTAGTTTAACCATCTGGAAACTCTAAATTATATAATGCAAGAATCCTGGAATGTTTTGTTGAACTATAAAATCTAATAAACTTTATGTAACTAGTTTTTGTCCATTTGTGATTCTTCCTGAAATACTTGAGATCTCAGTTCAAGGAAGCTCATATTTACATTACTGACCTTTTACCCTCTGGGAAAATCCAACCAAAGTAAACACTTCACTTGACCTCAAAGCTAAACTTTAGAGTTCACTAAAGCTGTTATTTCTTTTTCTTTCTATTCACTATCACATTTACCAAAATTTTGTCACATACTCAAATTCTAGCATTTCTTTATAAGTAATTCACACTTTAACCAACTTAGACATAGCTTCTATTCTAACTATTCTGTTGAAGTAATACCAAAAGATCAATTGTTTGTCTAATCCAGGAGTCTTCACTATAATAGTCTATTTACCTGGTTGACTTTGCACAAGCCAATGTTTACAACCAAATCTTTGAAAGTTTTGCCTTGTCTACTGTGAAGCCATGAAACTTCTAGTTTTCTTGTAACTCTGGCCCATATCATCTCCTTTTTTGGCTCTTACTCTCTTTTCAAAATGCAGAAATTTCTCTATCATACTTAGCCTTGATTTTATCTGTATCAAGGATCTGTTGGTTGCATTCTTAGGCTTGACTCACCAGTTTTGCTGATCTCTATCTCTTAAGTCTGTTGTTTCAGCTTTAGTACACTTCAAATTGTCTGCTGTGTATTTTCATACAAATGTCACCTATAATTCACTCTTAGAAATTGAACTTCTTATCCGTGTCCTAGGAAATCAGCTTTTAGCCCTGAATTCCTTATTTCTGTTAATGGCACCACCTCTTCTAACAAGCAGTGAGCTTTAGTTTTTCTCTCCCAGTCTTCCACACAAATAGTTCATTGCATTTGACTGTTACTTCCCTCAAAATTTTTCACAACATTGTTCTGCATTCCCACAGTTAGCACTCTGGTATAAATATTAAAACTTTATGTCTGAAATCCCTAACAAGGAGCTGCCTGCCCCATGTCTGGAGGCACAAACTCTTCACACTGGTATATTCCAGACTTTCCTCAGTTTGGACTTATTCCTGGTGGTGGGGTGGAGGGGGGGCGGAAATGCAACAATCAGACTATCCCATCTTTGCTCATATGAGTCCTTTCCAGTAGATTTTAAGAAAGAGTCCCCAATATTTATCGGTTTATTCAAATGCCATCAATCTTTCCGAGGCAAATTTAACTCGCATGTATAACACTATGTTTTCCCAGGAAATTCTAACCCACAGTGGTGTAAGCTCTTCTTTTATTCAAAGCACTTGTGCTGCATTCGCTATACTTATCTATGATACCTGCTGTTTTATTTTTTAACTCTTCTTATGTATGTATATATAGTAAACACGAACGGAACGATTTAAAATCACTGACTAAAGAACTATTACAATGCTGACTTAGAAATTCCTTAATTTCCAAAGATATTACTTTCTATGTTTTTGGTGAGCAACAAGAGAATGAAATTGATCATAGGCATAATTTTTAAAAACAAACTAGGTCTAGTCCATAGAATATTACTGAGAATTCTTTTCTAGCAATCCTTCTAGTACTTATGAACAATCCCACATTCCAAATGAACAGTACTCTTCCTAAGGTACAACTTGTAATGGCACTGTTAATTTTTGGTTCATATTCCATGTGTTCATCAAGCATTTTTCAGATATAATGACCTAATCTAAGCACTATATCACTGGATTGTACAACATTATTGTATTGGGAGAAGAAGTTTAGTAGAATATGCTTTTTAGTACCTACTATGTGACTTCTTCCTTATTTGTTATATATGATTTATGATGACTCTCCACTGTAGGAAGAGGTCCCTGACATAATATGCTTTCAGAAATAGATACGCTATTTTTTATTGTCTACTTTTTTAGGTCTTACAGTGTCATCTTAGTGAAATCCATTTTATTTAAATGCTAACAAGTAGCAATACATACAGTATTTTCACCGTATTTCTTATAATACATCAGAAATTCTGAAGTCATTCAATGTATAGAGCTTTTCAAAATGACCTTAGGAGAGCATTTTACCATCTTCAGATTACTACCTGTCATCACTAAAAACAACAACAACAACAACAACAACAACAAAAAAAAAACTGCAGGTATCACAGACACTTCCAAATGAAACTTGATAAAATGCAATTCTCATAAAAAGATTTTAAAGTCCTATGTTAGATATTTATTTATTTGTTATTTAACTATAACAACTGCAACTTAACCCTTTTACTGCATTAACCTACTTCAAGTATTTTTTTCAAAAGGTGTCAAAAAGCCACAAAAAATAAACAGTTGATATTATGACTATTTTATACATTTAATAATAACATTGTGAGCTGCTTTGTATAAAAATGACATTATTTTTAAATTTTTATTATGTAGTAATAAATTACCATTACTGAATTTTAGCAAAAAATACTCAAAACATACTAAGTGATATCAATTAGATTTAAGTATAGATAAATTAGAACCTAATGGAATACATAACATAAAAAGTTTATTATAAAATGTTTATGGCATACAAAATGTCTTTGTTGTTGATAGTGCAAGCCACAGGAAAACATATTTAAAAACCTTGTAAATGGAGAAAAGCCCTTGAAAACGATTCGCACTGACTAACAGTTTTACAGTAACTACAGTATTTATATTTTTAAGTAAACACAGCTAAGATGGTACATTTTATTAAAATGAATGTTAAGGTATAAAAATTTCTGATTGTTATTCATTCTTGAAAAACACAAAAATACAGAAAAAAAGTTTTTTTTGAGCTTGTGGGGTAAACTTGAAGGTTGCAGTCAGTGGATGAAAATATTCATTCAGCTCTATCTAAACATCGCAGCAAAAGGGTTAAGGAAGGTTCACGATATAGGGTCAATATGTTGGCCAGATAAGAAATTTTCAAGGCTAATTTTTCAAAACTTTCTCTTGAAATTTCTAAAACATATCCTAGAATCTAGGAGCTTGAATGCTCAAGCAAAGAATTTACTTCTGTTTCTCTATGGGTTTAGGCTGTATACTCCCTTTCCTGGGATAGTGGAGGCTAAGATCCACTTGGGGAGGAAATCCTAAGAGTAAATAAAGGGATTTCTCACTCTCATTTAGCTAAGAATATGGGTACACTCACCTGAACTCAATGAGGTTATACATTTTAGTAAAAACATCTCTGAAGAGTACGTGGACAAGAGAGAACAGGATGCATTTGCAAAAAAAAAAAAAAAAAAAAAAAAAAAAAAAAAAAAAAAAAAAAAAAAAAAAAAAAAAAAAAAAAAAAGAAAAAAAAAAGAAAAATAAAAGGGGTATCTTAAAAATATCTGGTGATAGAAGTTTGGTAGACTAGTTTAAAAAGAAATGTTACTTTAAAGATGGTACTTCAATAAAGGACTTGTTTTCCTCACCTTTTTGGACCTCCAACAACGGCAGTACACAGCTTTATCTCCCAAATCCTCTATGTCAAAAGCATGTACGACCTTGGGGTTGTCTTTCTGAATGTGAAGGTTAACCATAGATTTGTTGCGATGATCTTTAACATAAAATCTTTTGTAAGCAAGATAACCAATCGCGGCTGTCCCAGCAGCAATGGTAACTGCTGCAATCCATTCAACTAGAGCAGGGAAAGAAAACAGGAATAATGATCAAAACCAAAATATATGCTAATAATCTCACATGACTGTTCAGGAAACCCAATGTTTGAGTATTAAGCATCTCAACAGGCAAAGGTGTTTAACATTAACAGAATGATCAGAACACACTGGTGCAACAGTCCTTTGTGAAGACTTTCCCCAGCCCTTACTAAGGTAATTCTGTATTTTCTATTGATTCGTGATAGCTAAATTAAGATACAAGAAGGAAACTTAAAAACTCTTTCATAGATGGAGAAAACAAGACTTAATAATTTTTTAAAGTGTTCATAAAAAGATTTACATTAACATGTGGGCCTGCAGATACCTACTGCTTAAAAAAATGATACATTAAAAAAATTCAGATTACAAATAAGATCCCCCCCTCCCCCCAGCAAAAATCAGATGATTATGTTAACAAAATGACTCACCAGAGTGCATTTAATCTCTGTGAGGTAGGTCCTTTAGTGGTTTTAAAATGCATAACCAGAAACAGAACTGGTATCCAAAGGAGAAACAAAAAAGGACAAATAAAATAAAACCACCCTTAACATTAAACATTCAAAGGAATATATCCAGCAGGATTCTGGGCTTCAAAGTCAGTCAGAAATTTGTTTAATTTCAAAGTGCCTTCTCATTAAAATAAAAATCAGAATATACTAATTTCATAAAAAACATGATTAATACAATTACAGTTATACTCTCATTTAAGAAATTCTAAATTTCCATGATCTATCAGTGGATGACTATCTGAATTCCCTACAAACTTCATTTTAAATTTGCTTGATTAACAGGCTTTTCAAGGAGCCCTTGGAAACGCAAGCACTTAACAACCACTCCAGTTCCAGAGAATGCTGGAAAGTAAGTTCTGCATAGTTTGGTTAGCCTCAGCCTCAGAGGAGAGTTGTGTATTCCCAGCATGGAGTGGACTGCAGGAAGAAGTTGAACAGGGGTCAGGATGAACACACTGGACTGCTTCCCAGCACTTCCTGAGCCAGATCTTCACAGTGTTTGAAATAAGTTCCCAGACTATCAAATAAAGCCCTAGAGAGATAAGTACAAAAAACACATTCCAAGGCCAAATAAAAACATATGGTGAATAATGAACTGTATGGTTTATGTGCGTTATTGAGTCAAATTTCTTACTGTACCAATATGATTAATCACCTACCGTTACAATGCCTTACATGAAATTGGAGCTCATTCTTACAAAACTTTAATGGAAAGAAACAACCATTCTCACACTTAGTTCCTTTTATCTTGGCCTTCTCTTCTAGCTTATTTAATAATTTAGTTTTTATCAAATGTTTCTAATTAGCATGTTCCTTGGATCCCATTTTCAACCACAGTATTTTTCTCTACAAAGTAATTTAGTTTGTTTTCCTTCCCCTCAAATATGTCCATTCCTTCTTGCTATATAACCCCCTAAAATAAACATTAACATTATGTCCTTCCCAGGTGCTGCATGACTGAGAAAAATAAGGCATCCGACAGTTTCAAACCATTGGCCTCATTGAAGGATGTTTTTTAACTGCACATTTTGTGTAGATTTATCTTGAATTTTAGTGCTGCTTCATGTCATTACCTAGTGGCAATTTCAAACATGGTTGAAACTTTGCTCCGATTTCTAGTTTGATTTATGATCTTCTTTTTTGATGCATTATTTATCATGGAACTCCCTTGAGAAAACATTGTATGACAGGAGTTATAGCAATCCACTTCTTTGCTAATGGAGAACCACTCTGAATAATTAATATACCTATCACAAAATGGGCTCCTTATAATATATATTCAATTATGTTTGCTGACTGTTACCTTTAGAAGAAACTTAAGAGGGGAAATACCCCAAAAGACTAAAATAATACAAATTCGTAAATGCTGTTGATTTGTTACACCTTAATTTTTAAGTGATTATGAATTAATCTCTAACAGATTTGTTTGGATGGTGCTTACATACTACAAAAAAGTCTGTGATCCAAAGAACAACTCCATTGGCCAGTATTAATTTGTCTCTCCACATAAAAAGAGAATACAATTGGAATTTCTACATGAAACTCATAATAGGCCAAAAGAATTTTTCTTTGTTATTAAAGCATTCTTCTATTCTCTTTTCTCATATTACCAACTGAATCCATATGGTGAGTACTTTTTTTTTTTTTTTTAACATTTACCTCCTCTGGATATTTTGATGGAGAAAGAAATGACAGAATAAATGAAAATTTATTAACTCCCATCTGCCCAGCTCACACAGAAAAGAGGCAACAGCAAATGAAAGAAATGGGAACTGACTCTAGATCAGTGGTTCTCAACCTTCCTAATGTCACAACCCTTTAATACAGTTCCTCATGGTGTGGTGACCCCCATAAAATTATTTTCATTGTTACTTCATAACTGTAATTTTGCTGTTATGAATCGTAATGTAAATATCTGATATGTGTTTTCCGATGGTCTTAGGCGACCCCTGTGAAAGGGTCATTTGAGTCCCAAAGGGGTCGCGACCCACAGGTTGAGAACCACTGCTCTAGATAATCATTCAGAGTGGATGCCACTTGGAGAATTAAACCATGCATTCTATGACCCTACCTCCTAACAAGGGTCACTTATTACCCCACATAAACATCACAAACACACAGTATGCAGGAAAAATGGCTTTGTATTTATTTGCTAGTGAGTTTTTAGAATCACAGACCTAGAGAAAGAAGGTCTTTAAGAATTTCCATTTCTTCTTTTTCCCCTTCCCAAATTCTAATTCTCTAACCTCATTCTTTAATGTAAAATTTTTACAAATGTAAAAGTTCCCAGAATAAGAAAAATGTTACTGTTATCATTTCATTACTGCAGCCTGAATCAGCCTTTTCTGGCAAAAAACAAAAAAACCTGTGGATGACAACAGCAACTTAAGGAAAAAGAAGGAAAAGGAAACTATATGAAGATAGACAAGAATGATGATGGATTCAAAAGTCAACAATTAGAAAAGAATTGAAAACCTGAAACAGTCAAACAAAAACAATAAAACCCAAGTAACACTTAGTCCTTGGTAGTATACATGCCTATTAAGAACAGACAATCTCAGAGGCAACAAGGGACTTTATGAAGACCCAATTTTAGAATATTCCAGTTGACATCTTTTAGATACTCTAGGATCCAGAACAATCTAAGCATTATTTCTTTCTCCTGCTCACTTCCCTTTTCTATAGACATCTCTTAAGGTACAGTCAGTATTCCCATAGTTAGATCAAACCCCACCTTATCCAACCTTGTTTAACAATGCTTTCTCTATGCACACAAATAGTAAGAATAAGCCAATATAAAGAACAAAATATAGAACATACATTCTTAAATAATCCTTCCCCTTCTTACTCTTCCCTTGGCCTACTACTATAGAATCTTTGGTTTCTCTCTCTCAGCATTATTCAGACATAGAGAAAACATAAACTTGTTCACAAATCTTATACCTTAGTTTATGACCCATTCGTCTGCATTTCTCTAATGTGGGGATTATTTTGCTTTAATTTACACAGAAATCTCACCCTGCTTCTTTTCCTTTAGCTCCTTTTCTGCCCCAAACTGTCCTTTCCTGCCCAGTGTTAACTGCCACAGAATCAGCATTTTCCTTTCATCTCAGGAGAGGAGGAGGGGAGCTGTATCTAAATCCTTCCCTCCCTGAATGCTCCCCCAGATTGGTAGACTGTGCCTGGCAAAGTTTTTTCTCAAGGCCTGGTGTACAGGTGATGTTCAATGTAAACTGAGTAAAAAGAAATAATGGATTAATAATTTGAATGTGCAGATCCATCTGTCCATCCTACCATCATGTTGCTCTTATACCAAATGCCTTATCTTTGGCCTCGAAGTGTGGAATTTAAATACTTCCTGAGATAAAAAATAAAACTTTATTACAAAATATTTCAGACACACACAGAGGATACTCCCATCTGCCCAGCTCCAAGTATCAACTCACCACCAATCTTGTTTCATCTATATCTCCAAATCCTCCTGTATTATTTATTAACCCATAGGAGCTATCTCCTTTGTTCTCAGTTCAATCTGCATATTCCTTCTCAAACAAAAAAACAAAACCCTTAAACAGTTACTTTAAATGACTCCACACATTTACAGAACCCAAAGAGTATTTTTATATGTACAGGTTAAATGAACTGAAAAATTATGGCTTAGTTTCAATGAAATGACAAGGATATAAAAGTCAGAGAATAAGAACTTAGGAAATTTAGTTTTGGTTATTGTAGTGTTCAGGGTTTAAAGCTCAAAGTATAGCTGAACATGTATTTTGTAACCTGAGGGTAAAGTGAAGTATGGAAAATAAAAGTGATTTGAGGGGATAGCACATTCAGGGAGGCTGTTTAAAATATTTAGTTGTTTACTTTTTTTTTTTTATTTTAAAAGATGAGGGTGAATTATGAGTGACTGGGCTGAAGAGAAGAAAATCCCTGTGAATGAGAGGGCTGAGAGCAATTGGTATAATTAGTGAGGCAAGTTTACAGAGGTAGAAGAAAAACACACTTGGAGGACTTGAAGAATGCCCTCAATCTCTTCTTTGCAAACAGAAGGGAAGGGATTGAGGATGAGAGCAATGAGTTTTGGAGGCATCAAGGAGCAAAATGTTTAGTATAAACTTCTTAAAGGTCTTCTATTGGGTATGAGGCATCATTAAAGACTGGAGACTCCAAAGTAGTAAAAGCCACTTAATGTTTGAAACTATAATGAACTATAATAAAATATTTGCTATCAAATAAAAAATAAGTTTGGTATACATATGCTAATTATATCTCAATTAGGAAAAAATTTTTGGTATCATAGACCAAACAGTATCAAAAACCATTTCACTGACAGGGATCTTTGGATTTCAATTCCATTCATTCATCCTCATTGCTTCTCCGAGATTGTTGTCCTGGCCTGATCCCCATTAGTTTTATTGATAACCCACTTATTATTTTTCTTCTGAACATAAACAAGAATTCTGCATGTATATAAACACCCTTTTATTTTTTTATCTAACATATACTTACTTACACAGTGCTCACCAGTGTCAAAAAACCATTCTAAGCAATTTATAATTAACTTATTTAACTGACAAGAGACTCCAAATTAAATTACCTAAACTGAATTTCAAGCTATAGAAACTAATAGGTTTGGTTTAAAAATTGAGAGTAGAATATTTTGAGATATAAACATTACAAAAGGGGGATTCCCAAGACATTCTCTGTTCCTACCTCACTATTCCACTATATTTGAGAAAGATGGTGCTGGTAGAAATATTTACAAAGGCTTCGAGCCTCTCCCCATAGACCTTACAACAAACCTTATGCTTTTAGGTAAAATAAAAAGTAGTTACTTCTCATAACAAAGTTGACTACTTCAAGTTTAAGCTAATAATCCTCTTCACCAAGTAATTTCCTGTCCCTTAAAAAAATGGCAAACTAATGGGAAAGTCACCTTTGGATTCCATTATGATTAGATTAAAAAAACAAAACAAGACAATAAATCTATCTGTCTTGATTACAAGAAAGATTAGGCTGCAGGTAGTATTAAGAAATCTTAGGGTCACCTATTTCACATTTCAATAGTATGCCACCTAGAGTTTAGAGCCCATTTATACAAAAAAACTCCATATTCTGAAGACACATTTTGGAATTTTTCCACCCATATCTCACAAGTGCAAACTGTCTTCCTATTAAATTATCAGTGGCTCAAGTCACATGAATATCTTATTTTACACAACAGTCTCATTCCTGAGAAAATATAGGTTTAAAACACACACACACACCACTCCCTATTTTAAATGTACCAAGGTGCCTCTATTTAAAGGAGCCTCAATGAGAGTAACCTTTGAAATACTTCTGCAAATAATTACCTCCTACACATATCTCAGTAACTTTAAAATGTCATGGGTTGTCACTCTCACTACCAGGTTAATTTCTGGCAAAAGAAGTGAAAATTTACAATTTATAGGATCTATTACAAAATCAGGGCTCAAGTTAGTAGGGACCTTTTACAGAATCTGGCACTCTAAGATTGTCAATGTTTATTAAATGAATCAATGGGGCCTATTTTAAATTAACTAATGGACAATCTCTTTACCTTTATTAAATACTGTTACAGGTAAGCAAACTTTGAGGTGTGTGATGTTTTATACTGGGCAGAGAGATAACACGTATTACACAGCTGAAGCACAGTATCATATTAATAATTATACCACCAAGAATTATTTTGAAGTGAAAGTCCACATTAACTGACGTCTAGAAAGTCTCTTCATTTTAATTGGACCTTCTGTTAAGTAACGTTTTCAAACGCTAGGTACTAGCACAGGGAAGCAACGCTGAAAAAAACTGAAGGCTCATTGAACTTGGTTTTCAATCCTCTCTCCTGGACTACTGCCACTGACCGCCAGATGCCAGAGGAATAATAAAAAACTGGGAAACTGAAGACCACGGATTGGGTTTCTACCCTATAAAAAATGTGCAAAACTAAGATGTGATTAGTCATGCATCCCTTCAGGGTTGCAGTAAATCCATTTTCTGACTCCTCAGTGATTTAAATGGGAGAAGAGAGAATAGGTTTGTTCGTTTTTTCCCTTCCCTTTTTCCAAGACCTGTGACTTAAAAACACGGCGTCTCAAGAAGAACAAGAAATCTAGCCGCGGGATCTTTAGGCTTTAAGGTTTGACTAGTTAGGTGAAACGTGATCCAAACCTGGGTAGATATGGCCCCCACGCCAATTACATCCAGGAATACCACCAATCCCTACCACTTTCCCCGTCCGGCCTAGGGAGCCCGCAGGCCGCCAAGAACTTGCCCTTCTGCATCTCAAGGTTACAGGACCCGCGGGAGCGCTGATAGCCCAGAGAAGAGCTGACGAAGTTGGTGCGCAGGCCGCCAGTCTCACCCGCTCCCACGCCCCACTTCACCTCGTACGTTGGAAGTCAGACTCATGACGGTGTCGCTTGCGAGGCGTGTGCACAGGACACTGAACACAAACGGGATAGCGTGGACAGACACAATCAAGGTGCGAAAAGCGTCCTAAGGACACCGACTCCAGACTGTTACCGCGCAGGCGCCACGGCAGTCCGTAAGCACGTGTGTATTATTCGCCCTAGCTGATACGGAGCATGCGCAGAGCTGTGTCCCCGGACTTGAGGAAGTCTACAGTCCGTATTTTGACAGCTGCAGGAGGTAGGAGGAGAAAGAGACCTCGAGAGGTAGCAACTGAGTTTGCGCAATCTTGAGGTGCGGCGTTTTGGAGCCCATCTGGGAATAGGGCTTTGGGAATAGGGAATCCAGACCAGATTTTACGTCTCTCCCAGGTGTGTGGGTTTCTCGAGGCAGTGGACAGGTGTTGTTAGTAGGGCATTTGCCATAATCAAATATCTAAGATGGTACCTAAAAATTTCTTGTTCAGTCCGGTAGCTGAAAGGCTAGGTTCAGCTTTCATATAAAATGCCAGTGGCAGACATAGGAACGAATTGAAGAATCCCATTCCAGAAGCGTTCCTTTCTCCCTGTGTACATCCCTTTCTTCTGCCTTTGACCCAGTTATCTGTTGTGGACCTTGGAACCTGCACTAAGTGTCAAATAGAAGAATAGAAGAAAAAAAATCGGCGTATTTCTCCAAAAAATGTGCTCACTTAAAAAAAAAAAAGAATTATCTTCTACATTCTTAAATCATGTGGGTTCCAAAACTTTTGATTTTTAACCAAAATTTTTTTATAAGAGCCTTTTAGGAGCACCAATTTGGTGAGGGGGCTAGGATTAATTTGAAAGGAGTTTGGAAGGTGCGTCTTCTAAGAAACTGCTTGATTTTACTATTATCGTTTCTGCGTGGGGTGGGAATTGGAGGGAGTTGATTGAAGTTAAGGGGTAGCCCCTCCCAATGCATCCTTAGCACTGCTGCTGCTTCCTAACGCTCCTAACGAGGGATTGACAGCTCCTTACAACTGGAGGCCCCCAGCGCCTTTGAGCAGATGCCGAGAAATGCAGAAACGCGCACTGAATGAATGGAGACACAACTGCACTGATGGTCTCGTAACGCGGGCTCAGGGATGGGGATGTGAAGGACTGCGAGTGTGCTAGCCTCTCCAGGTCGCGGTCAGCTCTCCCTGGCCTTTCCGCGCGCCCGCCCCGCCCTGCGGGGAGCGGGGAGCCGTCGGGCGGCCTCTGGGCATGCTCAGTAGTGGCGGCGGCCGCGGGTCGCGCAGTCGGAAGCTCGCGGCAGCCGCGGCCGTGCAGGCGGCGCTGACGCGCGCGCGGCTGCTGAGGGGACTGGAGGACGGCGGGAGGGGGCGGGCGTGCAGGAGGTGGGGCCGCCGTCGCCGTCAGGGCCCCAGGGAGCGCGGGGCGCCGCCGCCGCTGCTCCTCGGCTCAGTTCTGTCCCTGGGGCTGAGCCGGCCGGGCAGCCGCAGCGGCGAAGCAGCAGGAGCCGGGAGCCACGCTCCGCCAGGAGTTGGGAAGGGCAGCGCTCGTGCCTCTACGGCGTCATGGGCCCCCTCTTCGGGCCTCAGCGGACAACAGCCGCGGGAATCCCCGGGCCTCCTCGCGGCCGAGCCTGAGCGACCCCCGGCTTCTCCAGTGTCCCCTTCCACCGCCCTCTTTTTTTTCCTGCCCTCGCCACCGATACCGCTTCAGCTCTCCGTTATGGCAACGGAGCCACCATCCCCCCTCCGGCACGAGGCACCCGGCCCCCCAGAAATGAGGACCCCACTCGCGAGCGAGGCCGTCTCTGAAAGCACCCCGAAGCCGGCGGGCGGCAGGCTCCGCTTTCTTAACGGCTGCGTGCCCCTGTCGCATCAGGTGGCTGGGCACATGTACGGGAAGGACAAAGTGGGTAAGTGGGGGTGGCGCGGGGCTTGCTGCTCCCTTTCCGTTTTCGCGAGCCCCTGGCCGGCGGAGGCAGCCTGGAGCCCACGGGCCGGGCTGGATGCTCCTCTGGGTCTGCGCGCCACATCCCCTGGTCCCTGCCGCTCTCCCGTAGAGCCTCTAGACCCGTGCAGCAGGGTCTCGAAGAGTGAGGCGATTTCTAGGGTGTGGGGCGTCAAGCTTGCAGCAGGAGGTGGCGGAGAGAGGAGTGCTTGGTCTCCTCCCCAGGGAGGGTGGGTGTAGATTGTTAGTGAAAATAAGGAACTTCATTTTTTACTGGACGGGGAAGTAAATTCTCCCCAGAGTACAAGGTCCGTTTATTATAAGCGGGTAGCTATGGCAAAAGAAAAAGAGTGCGATGGTGCTAATCTAGGGCTTTTCAGTGTGTAGCTGGAAGTGAGGAAAAAATATAGGGCTTGTCTTTTTGTTTGTTTTCGTTTTTTGTTTGTTTTTTTTTTGTTTTTTTTGAGAACTTGTTCTTGGTTTATCCGAGATCTCTCCTTACCCGCATGAGAGGTTTTTTATGCTATCTCCAGGATTTCTCCTGGAGACGTGGTTCCAGTAGTGCAGAAACTGGGATTCTTGGTAAAAAAATAATGCCGTGTTGTTGTACTAGAATGGTGCATAGATCAGATATTCAATTATTCTTTATCTTCTTCATAAGAGTGTATCATGGCCTGTGTAATAAACACATTTTTTAAGCTCCCAACGTTTAAGGCACAATACAGGGCCTATCTCAGCTTATCTTCTTCTTGGTGATGTTTAAGTTCTTTCTCTGGTTTCCTGGGCCATGATTACATGAGGAATCTGATGGATGAAATAGGTGAGTAATGTAACTCTTAGACCTGGAAGCCACTAGAGAAAATTTGATTTATGCTGGTAAGATGATTTGGATTTAGGCAGGTAGGATAATACTGACATTTTTAGACGAAGTAACTGAGGCCAAATCTGGTTAAGGGATAGACCTAAAGTCACATGGCTACCCTGTTAGAATCGGGAAACCAAGGGTCCTTCCTCAGAGCACAGTTTTGTCCACCGCATATCATGGTTGCCGATAACTCAAGAATTTTTTAAAATGGATGAGTGCTCTGAATGTATTTTACTTCTTGAACAACATTTACCACTAGTTTTATCTTTACCTACATTTCTTGAAAGTTAGGCGTTAATGATGTTGTCACAGAGAATGTGTGCTTTTCTCCCCACTAAATTGTGAGTTTCTTGAATTTAGAGACCAAATCTTTTTGTCCCCATAGCCTTATATACTGGGCTCAGTTGAACTCCAGAAAGAGTGAAAATTCCTTTTAGTACATCAGGTGGTTAGTATAGATGGAAAGAAGCAACGTTTTCAAGATGCTTACCTTAGACATATTCTTGTGTGTGTCATCACTTCTGGAAATGAGTTTGAGAGTACAATAGATATATGCATATCTATTGATTTTTATTAATGAATTGTAATGATAGTATTTCTAATGCTATTCTAGAGCATTGGTTCCCAAGCAGTGGTACGCGTACCCGCAGGATTAGTATGTGCTGGGCTGTTGAGGGGTATGCGAAAAATAATCAATAATGGTGAAAAAACAAGTAAAAAATGCAAAACGCTAGTTATGGAACAATAAATGTTAAGTTTGAATAGTAGTTATTGGAGAAGCTTCAAAATTAGATCACAGTAGTAAATGATGATCGGTGAGGGGCTTGACTACAAACCCTCCCCTAAACCACTCTTCTACCATTCTACCAGTTTCTAGGCACAGTTTCACAACAATCCATTTGTGATGTTTTTAGAACTTCCCCAAACATATAAATACATCTGTAGCCAGACTATTTGATTAGTTTAGTTATTGACTGAGTAAAAGTAAATGCATTGTATTTAACCATGGTTCTTTACAAGTAGTTCTTTAATTTAATGTTTGAATACTTGATCATCATCAATATTTAACTGTTATGAATATTGTAAAATTAAATCTGCGATTTGTACTTTCAGTGTAGTAATTTTTCTTTCCTAACTTATTATCTCATTTCTACTATTTTACATTAAGATAGGTACTAAACAAAAGTGTCAGTATTTAAGAACAGCTGTTCTGAAAACAAGGGGTACAATTTATTGAAATGGATTTAAAAGGGGTACACAAGTGGAAAAAGGTTGGGAACCACTGGTCTAGAGGCCTGAAAAAGTCATTGTTTTCCTAAGTGTCCCTAGATATCAACTTATGTGCAAAGGAGAGTAACCAAAAAAATCCCGATGGGTGATTGTCTCAATGGTGATTGTCATGAGTGTAACCACTGCTTAGCAATGTATGTAATAATGAGCCTATTCAAAGAGTTATCTCTGAGTCATTACAGATGTATGCCAAATGTGACTTAAAACTACATTGCTATTCTAATAGCTATGTACAGTGTCAAATGAGTAATAAACTTACTAGGGTTATTACTTTGTGAGGTATATGAATGTTTAATCACTATTTTGTTTTGTACAAAATACTACATTGCAAACAGTGGCTGAAAGAATTTGTCACCCAAATTACCTAAAGGAGTAGTTCAGATTCTAGAGGAAAGTCCTGGGTTTTAGTCATTATTGCATTCAACATAATATAAACTTTTTCTTTTTCAATTTTGTGAGGGATGGTGTTTGTATCTCCAGTGCCCAATGTCTTAAACATACTGTGCTAGCAACCTAATAAATATTTGATGAATTTAATTCTCAGTTATTTATATTGTTAGTGAAAGGACACCTGAATGATAATAATATTCCCTATTCATAAAATGGATAACAAAATGTGGTCATTAATCCAGAGTTCAAGAATTTATTTCTTTCCACTATCGTAAATCATTTATAGTTGTAAAGTGTATCATGTAGATCATACTTGGGATTGGCTGTGAATTGTATTCTCAGAATAAACTTTCTTAAAGACATTGTATAGATATTTGTTTTTGTTTTGTTTTGCTTTAATTTTTGTTAATATCATTAAATAACCAGGATTTTTCAATTTAGGGTTGATATCTTTCCTGTTTCCAAAAAGGAGTTGTTAGCATGGATGAAAAAGGGATTCTATGGAAGATAACCTCACAGGGTGATATAAATTTCTAACTGGGTATTTCATGGTAGGTAGTTTTGCCCTAGGCATATAATTTCTTTAGTAAAAGGCTTATTTTTGCCTTAAGTGAGCCCTAGCCATTGTTTTTGTGCATCTAGAATTAATACACCTTTGAAATAATAACCATGAAGAGAGTACATAATCTCATTTATCCTGTAATTCCCCCCACCCCCTGCAACTCCCACCATCAGGTCATCTTCCTTAATTTCAGATGCTTAAAAGAAACTACAAACTGCCATTCTGCAGAGCATTTGAGATCTTGCTTCACGGCAATTGTCAGTTTTGGCTCAAATTCTTATAAAAATTCTCTACAGGTTTGGAATTTTCTTACATTGACATTGACATTGTTAAAAATTATAAACATGGGAGCAATAACATAGATACTTGAACACAAAAATAGATCTTCTTATAGTGACAAGAATGTTATAGTTCTGATATCAGATTTATATTTGTTAACAGTAAAATAGTATGGTAGTGCTCTTCCCCCTACTCTTCCTCTCTAAGGGGCAATAGATGGTAACTATTTTGGGTGTATCCTTTCAGACCTTTGATTCTGGGCACCTACATAAACATATGACACAATTCTAATTTTTTGTACAAATATATCCAATTTTTAAAAAAAATATGTAGTATTTTCATTTTTGTACTTAAGCTATACTTAATTCTTTTAAAAAAGTTGTATTCTGTAGTGTGAATGTATCAAAATTTATTCCTCTAGTGGTGGATTTTTAGATTTTCACCATGTTTTGGGCTGTTATAAGTTACGTATTTAACGTTTGTGTACATTACAGTATACCTTGCAGTATATTCTGTAGGAAAGTTTCACGAAAGTGTAACTGCTATCCATTTAAATTCTCAAAGCTCACCAAAGTTAGAATAAATTTTGTTTCTGTTTTGATACTTAATATGTGCCATTAATTTCTTTAAAATGTCCTTGGGAGTTCCCTGGTGGTGTAGTGGCTTAAGGCTTTGGTGCTGGTGCTGTCAGCGCTGCGGCCTGGGTTCGATTCCCAGTCAGGGAGCTACCCACATACCAAAAAGAAAAAAAAATGTCCTTGACATTTTAAACAAATTGTTGAAATCTGGTGTTTGTATCTCAATCCGATTTAGGATACAGACTGAGGTAGTTGGCAGTAGAAGGAGGAATTTAAACTGATACTGTTTTGGAGGAAAACCCCATAACTATTTTGGTTTACTGGTCTTATTTATTTGATAGCCTTTGAAACTGACTTAAAATAATTTCAAACTTACAGAAAAGTTGCAAGAATAATACAGAGAACTTAACATTATGCTGAGTTTTTAAAATCTCAGAATGTATTTTTTTCCTGAACTACTTGAGAATAGGTTGCATACATCATGTCCCTTTATACATTAATACTTTAGTGTGTATTTTTGTAACCACATCACATCCCCCTTGCAACTAATAAGCATCTGTGGGGGAGACATTTTAAGATCATGCTGATATCCAGATCCTTATCCTACTTCAGCTGTAGATTTGGCATCTGTTGATTATTCTTGCCTAAAGCAGCCTTTACTCTGATAGGGGGAAAATTGTGATTTTTTTTTTTCCTCCCAATTCTACCATTTCTCTATTTTAACGGTCAGCATTTTGTTATAAGAAATAACCCTTCCTTTATTCCTGTGTATGTATGTATGTCCTTTTTTATGATCTGTTTAGACTAATGGATTCTTTCTTAGGCATTATTATAACCCTTTATCCTGGGATTCTAATGATAATTACATCAGACTGTAGCGTATTCATTCAAAGATCTGGGATGCTTTCTTATGATTTTTTTCCACTTTTTTTCCCCTTGTGTTTCGATATGGGTAGTTTGACCTGTCATCAAATTCACTGATTCCTTCCTCTGCTATTCGGTATCTACTGTTACACATTTTTTTATTTGTAATGTTCCATTTGAATTTCCAGATTTCTCTCTGCTGAAATTTCCCATCTTTTCGTGCATGTTGTTTACCTTTTATGTAACTCTTAACATTAATTGTGGTTATTTTAAGCTCCTTAGATAATTCTAACATCAATGTAATTTCAAACTGTTCTGTCTTGACAGTGCTTTTTCCCTTTTTCATGTCTTGTAATTTTCTGTTAAATTCTGGACATTATGTGTAGGATGGAAACAACTTAGGCAAAAGTATTTATGCCTGAAATTAATATGCCTCTTCTGCTAGACTGTTGGTGATTGAGCCAGTCTATCAGGAGTAGATTTTGTTATTGTGGTGGTTACCTTCTTTTACCGACTGAATGTTATGTCCCCCAAAATTTATATGTTGAGAATTCAAATCCCAATATGATTATACTTGGAGATTGGGTCTTTATTGGAGGTAATTAAGATTAATGAAGTCACAAGTAGGGACATGAGCTCGTAGGATTAATATTCTTATAAAAAGAGACATGAGAGAAAGTTTTTCTCTCTCTCCCCCCTCTCTTTCTCCCCTTTCTCCCTCTTCCTTTCTCCCTCTTCCTCTCTTTCCCTCTCTTCATTCTCATTCTATTTCCCTCTCTCCCTTCCACCCTCTCCCCAACAATGTGAAGAAAAAGTGATAAGGCTACATGCTAGGATGACAACTCTGCCTCTTCTAGCCTCTAGAATTGTAAGAAGAAAAAATTTGTTGATTAAACCACATAGTCTATGGTATTTTGTTATGGAAGCCTGAGCTAATAACTAATAACTTTAGTATACCATGGGCTTGAAATTCCTCTGTTGTAATCTTATGTTTAGAGTGGAACTGATTTGCCAAAGAAGTTTTTCAATATTCCTCTTTAATCCTCTGCCTTAGGCCTTTTTT
Source organism: Lyroderma lyra (assembly GCA_004026885.1). Taxonomy (NCBI): domain Eukaryota; kingdom Metazoa; phylum Chordata; class Mammalia; order Chiroptera; family Megadermatidae; genus Lyroderma; species Lyroderma lyra. Next base: position 408,052 of record PVJL010000272.1, read on the forward strand.
AGAATTTCTATTTCTCTCCTAAAAACCTCATCTGTTCAGCATGTGTACCCATTTTTTTCTTATAATTTCTTTAACATTTATAATTTTTAACATCCTTGTTTGCTAATTACAATTACTTGGTCCTCTAGTTGTCAGCTATGTTTTCTCTTGATTATGCATTACATTTTGTTGACATTTTTTGATATGTCTTACAATTTTTTAATTGGGAAATGAAGTGTACTAGTTTTTGCTTTGCTTTTGTTCCATATAGAGTATAAGCCCTTTCCTTTATTAGGGTAAGAGGCTGATAAGTCATATTTCTCTTAGAATTTAGTTGAGCTGGTGCTGAGCTACAGTCATAGAGGTTCAGTGTATCTGTTATTGGCTCAGTCTTCCAAGATGCTTTCCTTTTTTTTTTTTTTTTTTTTTTTGACAGTTTTTCAACTGGTAGAAGTTTGGCTGCAGTTTAAGATACTATTGGTTTATTTTTGGATGCTTGAATTAATTCATAGGAAGAGTGCTTGGGATTGCTATCTTCTCTTTCATGGTTATTTTTTCTAAAAATCTAGGGGAATGTATTGCAGAGTGAATAGTGTGGGAGAGATACTGGACCAAGGAGTCTTCTTTTGTGTGTTAGGACTGTTGATTCTAATCCATCCTGCTATCTTACATCATTGTCTGCAGTCAAGCTGATTTTTATTTTACTTACCTGATAAAATGTGTTTGTCTAATGGCAGGTTCACTTGAACTTTGATTAGGTCCATGCCCAAGGTGGAAAAGCTACCATTGTTCTCTCCTCATTTATGAATGCTCCATGTTCCCCACTTTCTGAAATTTAGTTCATCAAGGATTCTTTGCATCTACCATTATTCATTAGTCCATAGAAAATAAAATGTCTCTTACTATAGGAGTGCAGGCCTTTCTTGTACATGCCAACCTTCAGGAATAGAATTTCTCTTAAGTAATTTTTAGTTATATTAGATACTTTCTTAAATTCCCATGATCTTTTGACTGCTTACCAACCAAGCTTATCCATATGAATTAATATTTACCTATTCTATATCTAGGTCTTAAACAACTTGATTACTGTGCCTCTTTAATCGAGATGTTCTACTTCTCTTGATTAAAATTGTGCATTTTTATCATGATTAAAAATTCCTAACACTTGACAAAGGAAATAGAAACTTAAGTGGCATACTTTCAGGGTTGTAAATAGTTTATTTGAGCCCTATTCTGTTCTAACTAGCATAATTTTGTGAAAACTCAACATACGGAATTTTAAGATTTTTAACATACAAATTTGGGAATGAAGTTTCATGGTATAGGGACAGGGCCATTGCTAGTACATACATAATGACTTCAGAAAAAGTCTCTTCCTTTGACTAGGCAGATTAAAAAATGTGTCCCCTCCTGCTCCAGGCTTGGTGCCTCCATTTTTCTCATTTGCTAGGTGCCCTTATTCTGTCTCTGCAACTGTACACAATACATGTGAATCAGGAAAAACATTTTTATTTGCTTTCTTACAACAGATGAGAGAAAACTTTTTAAAAAAGTACAAAGTAGGAATTTAATATAGGACCACAGTTAACATTTTTTTCTCTTTATAAAAATGGGATCAATTTGTGCTGCTTTTAATTTGCTTCTTATTTAACATCCCCTAGAAAGTCTATTACTGGAGAATTTCTATAAAAATTAACACATATGTTCTACTTAGAAAGTCTGAGGAGCTATAAGGAAAATAGTTGGAGACAATAAAACCACACTATTTAGAATTTGTATTCTGGTACTTTTCATATAACAAGCACTGAAACATATTGGTTGAATGTTAAAATTACTGAAATAAATAAAAGGTAACCCTTAAATTTATTAAAGTGATTTATTTGTAACTTCAGGAACAAATCTAAATCTATCCTAGAATGCAACGTACACTATTATTAAAGCATTAAAAAAATACTTGATTTTTGTTCTATAGGTATATTGCAACATCCAGATGGCACGGTTTTGAAACAGTTACAGCCACCTCCAAGGGGTCCAAGAGAGCTAGAATTCTATAATATGGTAAGTGAGGTAAGGTTTGTTTTCTTGTATTTAAAGTATTTTTCAGTTTTTTAGTGGTGACTCAGTAAGAAAGCTATTTGATAGCATTTCTTAGTATATGTAATGTGTTTGTGTTACTGAAACAAGCTTCATGAAATACAATGCTTATCTTTACTGATGCAGACTACTATTTTCTCTTCTGATCTACTAAATTGATAATTAATAGCTTATGACCTACATTTTGACAAACACCTAACTGAGAGACTGTATTTTCTCAGAAATGCTGAGTTTAAATAAGTGTTTTTACTATAGGACTTCTTAGAGCCTACCTAGCGCTGATGTGCACTGTGAATCTCCAGAGCAGGGGGGAAAGGGTCAGATTTAACATCTAATTAACCATATGACTAGGAACACTTTTTAGTACATTTACAGTGTTTGCAACTACCACCTCTATTTAGTTACAACCATTTTTATCACCCCAAGAAAAAACCCTGTAAACCTTAAAGCATGACACCCTATTCCAGGGTATCCAACCTTTTGGCTTCCCTGTGCCACATTGGAAGAAGAATTGTCTTGGGCCACACATAAAATACACTGACATTAATGATAGCTGATGAGCTAAAAAAAAAGTCTGGCATAATTTTTGTAATGTTTTAAGAAAGTTTACAAATTTGTGTTGGATCACATTCAAGAGGCTGCAGGTTGGACAAGCTTGCCCTCATCCCTCCTGCCCCCCAGTCCATGGCAACTGCCAGTCTGCTTTCTGTGGATTTACTTTTTTAGAATATTTTCTTTAAATGGAGGTGATATGTGATCTTTTGCGTTTAGCTTCTTTTTAGTGTAGTGTTTTTAAGGTTCATCTACATTATAGTATGCATTAGTACTTTGTTCTTTTTATGGCTAAGAGTATTTCACCACATTTTATTTACCCATTCATCCATTGATGGACATTTGGGTTGTTTCCACTTTTTGGCTTTTATAAATAGAGCTGTTATGAACGTTCATGAACAAGTATTTGTTTGAGTACGTGTTTCCAATTCTTTTGGGGTATGTATCTAGGAGTGGATTGCTAGATCATATGATAATTCTACATTTAACTTTTTTTTTGCATTGAAGTTTTTGAAGAACTGTTAAAGTATTTTTCAAAGTGGCTGCACCATTTTACATTTTCACCATCATTGCGTAAGGCTTCCAATTTCTCCACCTCACCACTTGTTAGTTTTTTTTGTTTTTGTTTTTGTTTTAGTTTTAGTTTTGTTTTTTTTTCTTAAATTTATGGGGTGACATTGATTAGTAAAAATTACATAGGTCCCAGGTGTATAATTCTACATTACATCTTCTATGTATTGTGTTATGTATTGTGTTATGTGTTCATCACTCAGAGTCAGTTCTCTTTCCATCACCATATATTTGTGTCCCTGTCCCTTTTCCCTCACCCCCTCACCCACTTCCCCTCAGATAACTACTAAATTATTGACTGTGCCTTGAGCTTTGTTTCTTTGTTGCTTTCAGTTTTATGACAACCATCAAACTAAATTTCTCATCTGTTTCCCTTATTTTAGCTACTTGCATCCCTCTTCCCATCTTAAAATCCTTCTAACATTCTTTGTAGTACTGGTTTGGTGGTGATTTATTTCTTTAACTTTTCCTTATCCAAGAAGCTCTTCATCTGTCCTTCAATTTTGATGCTAGCCTTGCTGGATATATTATTCTCGGTTATAGATCGTTGGTTTTCATCACGTTGAATATTTTCTGCCAATACCTTCTGGCCTGTAAATTTTCTGGTAAGAAATCAGCTGAGAATCGAATGCGTATCCTTTTATAAGTTACTATTTGCATTTCTCTTGCTGTTTTTAGAATTTTCTTTAACTTTTGCCATTTTAATTATGTCTTGGTGCGTTCTTGTTTGGGATCATCTTGTTTGGGATTCTCTGTGCATATTGGACTTGTATGTCTATTTCCTTCACAAGGTTGGGAAAATTTTCATTCATTATTTCTTCAAATAATTTCTTGTTCCCTTTCTTTTCCTCTGTCCCTTCAGGAACACCTGTGATTCTGATATTCTTCCACTTAAAATTGTCCCAGAGGAATCTCAAACCATTCTCATTTTTCTGGATTCTCATATCTCTCTGTTCTAAATGAGTGTGTTCTGCTTGCTTTTCCTGCAAAACACTGCTTTGCGGTTCTATTTTATCTAGTTTGGTGACTTTGACACCGTTCTTCATTTTAGTTAATGTAGTCATTATCTTTGTCTGGTCCTTTATAATGGTTTGTAAGTCTTCTTTAATGCTTGCTATTTCTCTTTTGAAATTATCATTCAGGTCCTTAAGCATTTGTCTAATCATTGCTTTGAGCTCAGTTTCTGATGGGTCACCTGTCCCCATCTCTTTAATTCTCTGGTTTCTCTTTTTTTTGCAGCTTCTCTGGACCCTTCTGGGTGTAATTTCTTTGGTGTTTGCTTCTGATACTGGGTGGGCAGAGGTCCGTGGGAGAGGTGTGTTTATGGCTTTGTTTCCTTCCTGTGGCTTCGGGTGTCGTTCAGGGAGTTTGGGCGTGATTGCACCTTTCAGTTCTGAGTTTGCCCCAGGAGTGGATTCTGCCTTGAACTTTGGGATCAGCTGTCCTGAATAGTGGTCTTTCAGACCATCCTGATTGTGGGCTGAGATACACGTGCTGCCTGCCTCTTCTCCTTCGCTGGTGGGATCATTCATGCTGTGACTCCTCAATGCCCAGCCGCTCCCCCTCCTCTGGGAACCAGAGTGAACTCCATCTGCATTTTGCAGACCTGTCTGCACCTCTTGGGTGAGGTGGGTGCCGCATCTCACGTCCAGCCTCTGAGCCTCCTTTCCTCTGTCCCCAGGACCCAGTGAGGTCCAGAGCTCTCTCCCACCACCTTCTTTCTCCTCTCTCCCCTAGCGGTAGAGTTCCAAGCATGGACCCATGTGGCCGAGTCCCTGCTCTTCTTTTTATTTATGTTTTGTTTAACCCTCTGCCTGCTTGTAAGTATCTTGATGCCAATGAGTGGGTTTCTTAGCTGTAACAGTGTGTTGTGTAGAGGGTTCTTGGTTAAGGTATAGGTGTTTTATTGTAAATCTCCAGAAGAGTTTTCTAGAGGTCCCTCTCACGCTGCCATTTTGTTGCATCTCACTGTTAGTTTTTTTTACCTAATAGTCATCCAAATGAGTGTGAATTTTTACATCATTGAGGTTTATTTTTATTTGCATTTCCCCAGTGGCTAATAGTGCTGGACATCTTTTTATATCCTTACTGGCCATGTGTTTATCTTCTTTGAAGTAACATCTGTTCAGATCCACTGCTCATTTCTTCATTGGGTTGTCTCTTACTTAGTTGTAGTTCTTTACATAGTCTAAGTACAAGTCCCTGATCAGATATATGATTTGCAAATATTTTCTCCCATTCTTTGGATTGTTTTTTCACTCTTGTGGTAGTGCCCCTTGAAGCATAAATGTTTTTAAATTTTGAAATTCAGTTTATCTTTTGTCGCTGGTGCTTTTGGTGTCATATCTGAAGTCATAAAGATTTATGCATATGATTACTTACAAGAATTTTATGGCTTTAGCTTTTAAGTTTAGGAAAATAAAGCTAAAGCAAAATATTAAGTACTGCTATAACTGCTTTACTAATATTAACTAATTTAATCCTCAAAGCTATCTCTGAGCTGGTGCTGTTATTGTCTTCATTTTATACATGTGCACATTAAGGCATAATTATTTTAAATAATTTGACCATGATCATGCAAAAGTAAATGGTGGTTCCAGGATTTAAAAATAGGCAGTTTGGCTCTAGAATATGTGCTTGTAACTGCTACATGCTGCCTTCTTTTTTCGAAGACAATATTTTATGTTTACTCTGTAAAAGTCTTGTATATAATTTGTTGACTTTATTCTAGGCACCTTACATTTTGTTTCAGTTGTAAACAGTATTTTTTGAGTTAAGTTTTCCAATGATTGCTAATATGGAAGAATGAAATAGATACTTGTCTGGTGTTCTTATAACTAGCAGTCTTGCTGAATTATTTTTTAACTCTTTAATTGATATTCTCTAACAATTTTAATTGTTTTCTCTATAAACAATTATATTTTCTGTAATTGGAAGTTTAGTTTGTCCCTTTTGAATTCATATACTTCTGTCAAGGACTTCCAGTTCAGTGCTTAATAGAAGCAGCGATGGGGGGGCATCTTCCTGTCCTTCTAACATTTTTCCATTAAAGTATGACTTACTAAGGTTTTCATAGATGCTTTTTCCCAGGTTAAGGAAATTGCCTTTTGTGTGAGTCAAGAAACAAATGACGCACTCTGTCAGTTTAATAAAGGGATTGTTTACAAAGGTATGGTCAGAGGCCACCTGCAAGAGATAGTGCTATACCATCTCTGGGCCTGAAAGGGCAAGGAGAGGGAGTGGTTACTGGAACCCAGGGAAGATAACTTTATGAGAAGATATGAACTGATAAGGAGGGAACTAAAGAAGTAAATAACCTGACCTCACTTCTTCTACTCTCCAGTCTCTTGCACTAGTAAGAGACAGTGACAAGAGGGCAAGGGACCCCTATTGGTGGATTCTACCCAAGTCAGCTCCTTGGGTAGAAAATTGGGGAAGTGGAAAAGGGAAGATAGACAACATCCGTTCTGCATTTATTTCAAGAAACAATTTAAAATATGAATAGGTATTGAATATTTTTTAGCTGCCTTTTCTGTATCTATTGAAATGATCATAGGAGTTTCATCTAATCTCTTAATGTGGTAAATGCCATAACAGATTTCTAATATTATATCACCTTTCATTTGTGGCATAAAACCTACTTGGACATGTCTTTTTTAAATTTTTTTTAAAATTTTTAATAATATGCATTACTGAATTTTGTTTGTTAGTGTTTTATTTCAGATTTTCCCCAGCTATGTTTGTTTTTTTTTAATTGTTAGACTTACTGGGGTGACATTGGTTAGTGAGATTTACATAGGTTCCAGGTGCCCAGCTATGTTCATAAATGAGATTGAACTTATTTTTTTCACGTATTATCTTTTGTTTGTTTGTTTGTTTTTAATGTGGGTAGTTCCCTGGCTGGGAATCGAACCCAGTGAATCGGACAGTGCTGAAACCTTAGCCACTACACCACCAAGAAACTCCACATATATTATCCTTGTCTGGTTTTGATTTCAGCTTTCTTTTAGCTTCATAAAATGAGCTGAGGAACATTTCTTTTTCTTTTTTGTGAAAGAATTTGTTCACATAAGTATTTTGTTCCTTTTAGGCATAATTGAACTTATCTATAACAAAAATATAGTTAGATTATATTTTTAGTCAAAATTGCCACTTGGCAAAGTTCTTCATAGTATTTAAAAAAAAAATCTCTGCTGTATCTATTTGTGCCACCCTTTTTTTCATCCTGATAATGTTTTTTGCTTCTTGTCTTTTTTTCTCGATCAGCTTGGCCACCAGCTTTCTTTCAGTGTAGTGGTAGGAGAATGATGCCAAGGTTTTAACTGTTTGGTATTTAAACTTTTCTTTGCTTTCCCTGTTTCAGTATAATCCTGTCTTCATCTATGCTTGGTCCCTAAGTTCACAGGTCTTTTGGTTCAAGTCTTTGAACTTCTGTGAAATCCAGACATCACTGCTCCTCTTAATGCTTTTGGTTTCCTCTTTAGATTCCTGTGAATTTCCTTTTATTCCTTGGGAATTCAGCTATGCATTTAAAAAAATAATTGTTTCATTTTATCTTACATTTCTAGGTAGAAAGGTTTTTAGGTTATCTTATCTGGCATGTTGTAGTAAATGCCAGTTGTACCACTTCAAAAAATATTTAAAAAGGAGAGAAAGTTTACCTCTTTGCTCTTCTAGTATTTTATCTTTATCACTTATAAATGTATCATAAACTTGTTTAGGTCCTTACCTAGAGATATACTTGGTTCCTCCATCTTGTTGTTACATCATTATGAACACTCTGCCCTCACTCTGTCCTTGTGCCAAGAACAGAGGGATAGTAAAGTACACCCTGTGCTTAATTGTCTTGGCCTGGAGGTGACTACTATTACTTCCGTTGGAAGGGTGGAAAATACAGTGTATCACATGGCAAATATGTATTGATGAGTCTCTGACACACTTGAGTTTGTTCTGTACTATTATGTTGTGTGTAACTACTTGACATTAATATGGTTTCACATATATAATGAGAATTCTAATACTAAGATTTCATAAGCAGTTTATACCATTGAACTTTAATGGTTTTGGATGATTAGGTAGACCATATTTGGAAAGTTAATTAAATAAAATGCCTTTGAATGTGTTTTTATAATATATTCTTTCTATCCTCTTCAAGGGAAAAACATTAAGAATCTAGTTCTAGGATACCTGGACGTTTCGGGTACTGTATAGAATTATTACTGGTTATAAATCAAGGAATTAAATGAACAATAATTAGACTTAAATTGACTTAAAGGATAATTTTTTTCTTTTTCTTCATTCATTTGTTCATTTATTCATTATTGGATAATCATTTTTTTTTTAAAGGTAAAATCACAGCTCCCTTGCAGATTTAAAATAAGTATGTGTTACAGATTGTGTTAAACTCATCACTTAATGAGGGAACCAGGCAGATGTTAAAACTGATTTTAAAAAAAGTCAAAGAAGCACAGATTTATATGGAATAGAGTGAAGCCGAAATGAATTTATGTATGGACACTAAACTCCACTCCGCCTTCCATGGGGAGTGGATTGAAAGCAGTTGAACCCTCTGTGGCCAGAATCTGCATGTATATGGACAAGGATTCTTTTGCATCTGCTAAGAGTTATCTACAGCTTACTTAGTTTTCGAATAATAGTTCAAGCACAGTGAAGGGCTAGAATTAGAATCAAGAAGAACATGCTGTAAACAATACATAGTTTTTCTTTGGAAACACAGAGTACTTGTACTTACTCCAAGTTTACTTCCAGTTAAAACTCATGCCAGATAAATTATAATCAACTATGCTGTTTTATTTGAGAAATATGTAGGGCAATTATAAAGCATTATAAGAAGTTAACATGCAAATGTTACATTTCTCTGTTTCAGGTTTATGCTGCTGATTGTACTGATGGTGTTCTCACAGAGCTACAAAAGTATTTGCCAAAATATTACGGCATCTGGTCACCTCCCACTGCACCAAATGGTAATCTTTTCCTAAAAGTTCATCTTTTATTCTTAATTCATGAGACTGGCTTTTTAAAAGGCTTTATATAAAAGTGAGCCTAATATTATAAAAAATTTTTTTCTAATCTGTCTACTTTCTTAAAGAAAACTTACTAATACTTTTGCTTTTCATAACCAGTTTCTTAAATGGCATATACAGATGAATGACCAACCTGTTATAATTGAATGAAAATATGTATACTGGTATTTAATTCTGTATTGATTTATAGATGTTCTTTTTTCATAATTTACTGGGAAACTTTAATATATTTATTTATTTGTTTGTATTTTGAGTAGGTAATAAATCAGGAAGTGTATTTTCTTTGCATAACTTCCTCCCTATCTCCTGTCCCACTCCTTCATCCTCCTCCACCTCTGGACTTTAAATTGAAGTGTTTTTAAAAAAAATACTGTTAAGTTTCATAGTTAGAGCACAAACTGGTCTATGTAAGGGCACAGCATTTCTGTCTTAATGTTACTTCATACTTGAAGCAGTATTTGCCACTTCAGAGCCTTTGAGCAGATAGAATTTAATTAAACAAGCAGCTTGACTGTGTAACTATTGAAGAAGTTTCATGAAGTGGGTAAGAGTTTTAAACTGACTGAGTTTAAGAATAATCCATAGGCTTGTTGAAATGCAAATTAATAGGCTCAACTCCCAGACTTTTTGATTATGCAGATTTATGATGGAGTTCAGTGATCTCCTTGTTAAATAATAAAAGCTTCAAGCTTTTAAAATGTAGATAGTGCTTAAATCACATTTTGAGAAGGAGGCTTGAGTTTGAGCTTGTTCTTTTTCTCAGTTACTTGTCTTCCTTTGACTCATTGACTATGTGTCAAGTTTTGTTAATAGACAATCATGGTATGTATCTCCCTGGGAGCATCCTCAGTTAGGTAATATTAAATCCATGGTTCCCTTAGGTATTTATGTTTCTCCTGTACTTCAGTTGCATATGAGCAGCAAAGTCTCTTTTTCTCTTTTTCTTTTCTTTTGTTTTTCCTTTCCTTCCTCCCCTCCCATCCTTTCCCCTTTTTTTCCTTTTGTTCCCTCCCCGCCTTCCCTTTCTCCCTCTTTCCTTCCTGTCTTTTAGTCCCAAATGTGTGTCTGTGTGTCTGTGTATGTATGTGTATGTCTGATTCAGATCATCATGTTGCTTAAATTATTTCACAAATCATCATGATCACCTTTGATTTGTGTAGATTTTCATTGTATAATGTTAAGATACCTAGATTCTAATTTACTTGGCTACTCATTGCTGTTTAATTTAGAGCAGATCATTATTCCTCAGTAAAGTGACATTGAAAGATTAACAAAAGTTGCTGGGGATGGTGTTCAATTAGATATCTAGATAATTAAATGTTTAGTTTTAAAAGACTGTTTAGAAGGGGTAGAATAACTGAACAAACAGCATCATTATTGTGAAAAGTAGAGAACAGCTACTCCTCACTTAATGATCTACCTGTTTAATGACCACTCGGACTTATGACCAGTTCTCCAACACAGGAAATCCCCTTTCTCAGTTTGTGTCAGTCTCAGAAATCCCCTTTTGGTCTTTGTCTCTTCCCACAGTGGGTTAGTATTTACTACACAAAGCATTTGCAATCACAGAAGACTGTACATTTCATTTATAAGTGTGGTGTCACATGGTATCTATTGAAAAATACATTACATACCCTGTGGTGCCATGACACACCATTAAAACATCTATCTGCCTTTAAGCAGCTTCTGTGATATTTATACTTGTTATAGGTTTTTTTCAGGTAGAGTAATAATAACTGTTGACTCTAGATTTGCTTTAACTTTTGTCTCAGTTTTAAGTTTTCCTCATTTTGTTTCCCCTGGAAGTTACTTAAGTAGTAATATGTTTACCTGTTACTAATTAAAGGTTTTCTTTAATAACAGATTTATACCTGAAACTGGAAGATGTGACCCATAAATTTAACAAGCCCTGTATAATGGATGTAAAGATAGGGCGTAAAAGCTATGATCCTTTTGCTTCCTCTGAGAAGATTCAGCAACAGGTCAGCAAGTACCCATTAATGGAAGAGATTGGGTTCTTGGTGCTTGGCATGAGGGTAAGAGTGATTATTTGCATAATACACACATTTTTCATTACATATTCTTTCCTTGAAAATTATAGATGTCATTATAGAAGGGTTCCCTGGTGGTGTAGTGGCTAGGCTTCGGCGCTCTCACCGCCACCACCTGAGTTCAATCCCTGCACAGGGAACCAACCAAAACAAAATAAAACAAAACAAAAGTTAGATGTCATTATAATATAATACTAAGATATCAGAAGATAATATATTTTGGAATTGGGTTGTCCATAACTCCTCAGTGTGGGCAAAGATTTTTATCTCTTGTTCACTGATACATGGTGAGTGTCTGGAATGATTCTGACACATAGTGTGAATAATGACACGTAGTAATAAATAAATGAGTGAATAGTTGAACCTCAAGACTCCACGTCTGGTAATTTTGTATTAAAGAAGCTTTAAGTTTAGGTGTAAAAGGAGTTCCTTGATGGTGTAGTGGCTTAAGGCTTCAGCGTTGGCACTGTCAGCGCTGCGGCCTGGGTTCGATTCCCCATCAGGGAGCTACCCACATACCAAAAAGCAAAAAAAAATAAAAAAATAAAAAAATATATTAAATAAATAAATAAATAAATAAAAGCATAAAAAAAAAAGTTTAGGTGTAAAATCCATAACTTGATAAGTAAATGTTTTTTATAATAGGGGAAACTAAAATTAGGCTAGTGTTTCAGACTGTGGTTTAATACAGTTTCATTTGCTCATGATTCTGTGTATTGGCAGTTTGGGTTGGGCTCAGCTAGACAGTTCTACTTATTTTACCTAGGTTCCCTTATGTGGCTCTTCTAATCTGATGACTCAGCTGGGGCTAGATGGCCTAAAATTACCTCCCTTTTATGTCCGGGAGTTTGTACCAACTTTTAGATGGACCTTTTTCCATGTCGTCTCTCATCCTCCAGGAGGCTAGCTGGAGCTTCTTTGTGTTCCACTTTCCAAGAAGGCGAGAATTAGAGCTATTATATAAGGTCTCTTGAAGTTTGGGTTAGGAAGTTAGTTACTTGCTGTCACTTCTCTGGAATTCTGTAGGTCAGAGTATATCACAGAGTCAGCTTATAACGATAGGGAGGAGAAATAGATTCCACTTCTGATGGTAGGAATATGGAACTCATGGTACAAATAAAAGTGTACATAAGGATGGGAAAGATTGTTGAGGCCATCTTTGCAAACAATATACTACATTTAAGAAGTAACATGAAATAAAATTCTTTAAATAAATGGTAAGTTTTCTGTACATGTGGAGGTAAAATTTATAGATATGATAATTGTGTATTCGTATAAACATAATGCGTAGCTTTGAACTTCATGTAAGATGGTTGACAGAGCTTTCTTTTGAATTTTAAACAGGAGAGTTAATAGGAGAAGCATTATAGATGAATTGTTAATGTGATAATTATAACAGCACAGTTGAATTTGACACTTTGGTTGTAAAAAAAACAACAAATAAATTGTTGATGCAGTTATTTCATTTAGAAAACTAATTAAATGTGGGTATATAGTAAAAGGAAAAGGGGTAATGAAATAATGCTGAAACAAACAAGAAATAAACATCCCACGGGAATCTGACTGGGCAATTATTTAAATCACTGTTTTCAAATCTCACACTTCCACTTGTCTTCTCACTCATAGCAGAGGACTTTGCCTTCTGCTTCATGAAAAATAAAAGCCATCAGACAGGATTTCTTTTAATTTCCTGCTAGCAGATGTGCACACCTAACCTGCAGGTGCTTTCATTTCCTCTTTATTTCTTCCTGACAAGTTGAAGAATTTTCTGTCCTCCTGTCTTTACGAAGGACACCTCTTTCCCGTGCCCTCTGGAGCTCATTCCCTCCCACCTCTTCAGAAAACGAATGCTACTGATGCTCTCTTGTTTTATATCTTCAATTTATGTCTGTCTTTACTGACTCTTTGTTTTATATATGTTCAAATCACTCAGTTTTTCAAAAAACATAACATCAAAACCCACCTTTGCTTTGCTCTGCTCTTCAACAGTGGATTTAACTTGCCTCCCCTTTGCAACCAAATTAGTTATTTCTATTACGTTATTTCCCACTCAGTATTTTTCAGCCTCCAATTGGACTTTTGCTCCATCATGTCACCAAATTGGCTCCTCATAAGGTCCTCCCATGGCATCACCGTGTCACTGAATCCAAAAGGCATTTTTCATTACTCACCTCACTTCACTTTGAAAAGTAGCCTTCAAGGCTGACTCAGTCTTCCTTGAAACATTACTCTTTGTTTCCATGACGCTACACCCTATCCTGGTTTTTTCGAGAGTCCACTTTGCTCTTTTCTTTGCCTGCTAGTTATGTTTTCCTGTTTACTCTTTAACTGTTAAGGTATTTTGCTGTGTTCCATTTTGCTGCCTCCTTCTCTTGTCTGTTTCTTTTGAAACTGTGTCCTTTATTTTTATTTGTTCAGTTTCATTTGCACTGATAACTCCCAAATGCAGATCTTCACCCTTTTCCTTTTCTTTGATCTCCTAATTTCTATAGACAAGAACCTACTAGACATTTTACTTGGATAACTAAAAACATCTAGAACTGATACATAAAAAAGTGATAAACTTCACCTGTTTCTCAAGACTAAAAACCAGAACCATAGCAACAAATGTATTACTCCTTATCTTAATAAATGACAACACCATACATCCAGTTTTACAAACTAGAAACCTTACAGTTACCATTGCCTGTCAGAGCCATCCCTCAATCCTAGTGATCTAATAACCAAAAATTCCTGTGTCTCATTATCACCATTATCCTGCTCCAGGGTATATTTTCTTAACTCATCTTTCGAGGTCAGTTTTGCTGTCTTCCAATCTGTTCTCCCACATTGTAAAATGTATGTCCAGTCATTCCCCTAAAACTCTTCTGTGAGTTTCCATTGCCAGGGTACATATACAAGATGAACAGATAAGGCATTGCATGATTTAGCTCTCCTGGAATGGGTGGGTTCCCCAGATAAATAGAGGTTCCTCTGTGTGATGTATTTTTAAAATAACTTTATTGAGATATAATTTGCATACCATACAATTCAAAGTTTACAGTTCATTGGTTTTAGTATATCCTTTGAGTTGGGTAACCATCACCACATTCCACTTTAGGACATTTTTCTCTCCCCTAAAAGAAATGCCATACCTATTAGCATTTGAAATCCTCCCATTTGAGATAACATGGATGGGCCTTGGGGGCATTATTCCTAAGTGCAATAAGCCAGACAGAGAAAGACAAATACTGTCTGGTATCACCTATCTGTGACATAAAAAAAAAATGAACAAACAAAAAAACAGAACTGATTTTATAGAAAAAAATAGAATGGTGGTTTCCAGGGGCTTGGAGGAGCAGGAAACACGGAAATATAGGTCAAAGGGTGCCAACTTTCCATTGTAAGGTCTGAGGATCTAATGTAGAGCATGGTGACTATAGTTAATAATACGGTATTGTGTAATTGAAAATGTCTCAAAGTAGATCTTGACTATACACATACACAGAAAACTAGTTAACTATGTGAGGTGATGATGTGTTAATTATATTGATATTGGTAAGCTTTCCACAGTATGTATGTATACCAAGTAATCACGTTGTACACTTTAAATATATACAATTATGTTTGTCATTTATTCCTCAATTAATTTTGAAAAAATATAAATAAAATAATGTTTTAATATCTGGTAAGATGTCAAGGTTAGTAGTAGTCCTTCCTTATTAATCTTATTTCAGTTTTCATGGCTATTCTTGCTTTTCTGTATGAACTTTAGAATTAGCTTATATGGTTACAAAAATTATTGTTTTATTATAATCTTATTTTGGTTGTGGTTAATTTAAGCAGAATTGATATCTTTTATGATGTTGAGTCTTCCTCTCTGAGAAATGGGTATGTGTGCATATGTCTTAGGAATGTGTTAAAGATGTCTTTTTATAGATGTTACCTTTACTTAATTTATTTGTTTTATTTCCTTTTGTTACATTTATAAATGGGGTCTTCCATTATGTTTCTAACCAGTTATTTGTATATATTAAAGCTCATTTTCTGTTAACTAATTTATATTCAGTCACCATTCAAGTTTTTATTGTTTGCATTAGTTTTTCAGTTGATTTTACAGTATGCAACCATTGTCTACAAAGAATAATATTTTTATCTCCTTTCTAAATTATTATACTTCTGATTTTTTTCTCTTGTCTATTTGCATTTGTTAGAAACTGCAGAACAATGTTAGATAGTAGTGAAGATAAAGGACATTGTGGTAGAATACTTTTTGTGGAAATTTTTTGTATTTTAGGACAGATGCTTCCTTATTTGCCCTGTAAACTTGAGGGTGACTTTTGGTGGCTTGAAATAATTTTTTATATTGGAAATATTCATCTATCCTTTTAAATAGTTTTCATCAGTGGTGGATGTAATTTTATTAAATGTCTTCTCAGCATCTTTTGATAAAATGGCATGATTTTTTTCATCTTAAATCCATTAGAATGAATCATGAATAGCTCTTCCCATCTTTAACCATTTTTGCATTGCTGGGATAAATTCCACATGGTCAAGGAGTATTCATCTTTAATATTCTGTACTTTTTCTGACAGGTTTATCATGTTCATTCTGATAGCTATGAGACACAAAACCAGCACTATGGAAGAAGCCTAACAAAAGAAACTCTGAAGGAAGGTAAGAATTGAAAAACTGTATTTCATTGCTTTTATTACTGCGCAGCTATCAAAGTAATTCTAAAGTGATATCAGTTTTAATTCACTGTAGGTATAATGAATGATTCAATTCATAATAAATAAATTGGAAAAAAAAAAAAAAAGAACCTTAGATTCACAGAATTGGATTAGCCATAATCCCTGGTTCGTGATACACCAAAACCATGGGTCCATGACCAGTCCTCTTATATATTTTTACTCATTTATTATTTATTAATATACTTTAAAAAAAAAAGAACATTTGTAAACCAACCATCTAGTCCGAGTACTAGAACTGAAGGTTGTCTTTAAAATCGTATTATAATACACTGATCACAGTGTATTAAAACTGCTTGTTACATAAGAGACTTTAAAATATGTGTTGTACCAGGTAATTTATTTTATTGAAACTTTCCATGTATAGTTGAGCTGTATATTGTAAGTTTCTAGAACTATATTATGAATAAACAGGTGGGATTAAAAGTAGTTTAAATAAAATACATTAACATACATGCTTCTAAAATATTTATGGACAAAATACTACAAAAGCAGTGATATCCTCGATTTCTGGAAATAACATCCTATTAGAAGCTTAGTTTTAACTCTCCCTAAGATGAGAACAGCTTATATGTAGTATAAAGAGTTTGAACAAAAAATTTTATGTGTAGATAACAAGTATCCACAGTGTGGTCTTAACAGTATTTGCTTTGACCAACAGCAAGCTAATATGGAGATTAGCTCTTTATTAAAATATTTCTCAAGCCAATCTGAATATATTTAGCAATTTCTGTCTGAAAGTGAGGGAACAAGCTGTTTAAAAGCAGAAATCAAATTGAATTTACCCATAAATTTCCAAATACGAGAAAATAGGGATAAATAATTTTAAAAGGTACCTATAGTCTGATAGGTTAAAACGTTAAAAGTCTCAATTTTAGATAACATACTCCACCTGTGCTAGTGCCAATCTCCAAAATGAGCTTAACTTTTGAGAAAAGACTGATTTAATCAGTATTACTGAGAACAAAAAATTTAGTACAGTTATGATTTGTTATTTTGATAATCAGCTGTTGCCACCATTAAAAGTGGTTATGATTTGATTCTGAGTTTTTAGATTAATTGGCTCTTGAATGTGATTCTAACAAAAAATCTTACTATAAAATCTCTAGCAGTAGCGAATGAAGTAAATCTTGAATCACATTCCTTGAGAGAATATAGAGAGAACTAAACTACCAGTCTCCTTGTAATAAATAGTTTTGTCTAAATAGAATACTTAAATGATTTCTAGTAAGAGCATCTTGACAAGAAATTAAGTTGAGCTGCAAGTTTCTGACTAGATTTCTTACCTGTCAGTTAATTGTAAAGGATGATGGGGAAAGAACTGGAGAATTGTATCTAAGATGAGTTTACTTCCCAAGTGGTAGCTATTTCATAATTTTATTATAATTACAGGTTACAATAATACTGTATTTTCTTCTTTATAGGGGTTTCCAAGTTTTTTCATAATGGATTCTGCTTAAGAAAAGATGCTGTTGCTGCCAGTATCCACAAGATTGAGAGTATTCTGCAGTGGTTTGAAACCCAAAAGCAGCTTCACTTTTATGCAAGTTCATTACTGTTTGTTTATGAAGGTTCATCTCAGCCAGCTACTACAAAAGTGAATGACAGAACTTTGGCAGAAAAATTTTTGTCCAAAGGACAACTCTCAGATACAGATGTATTGGAGTACAATAATAACTTTCGAGTGTTAAGTTCCACAGCAAATGGAAAAATAGAGGCTTCAGTCGGCAAAAGCTTGTCCAAGATGTATGCTCGTCACAGAAAAATGTATTCAAAAAAGCATCACAGTCAGACTTCACTGAAGGTTGAAAATATAGAGCAAGACAATGGGTGGAAAAGCTTGTCACAGGAACATTTAAACGGAAATGTACTTTCCCAACTGGAAAAAGTGTTTTACCATCTTCCCACTGGTTGCCAGGAGATTGCAGAAGTAGAAGTGCGAATGATAGATTTTGCTCATGTTTTCCCTAGCAACACAATAGATGAGGGGTATGTTTATGGGCTGAAACATTTAATTACTGTACTGCAGAGTATTTTAGACAATTAAATTTTTTGCTGCAGTCTTTTTAAGGGATGGGGCAATCATAGTGAAGAGCAGCAATCAGTATCTCTGCACTTGTTATGCTATGTAAAAAATTTGTATTGTGAGTCTACACTTTATTTGTCTTTATACTTTTGGTAGAAGGGTTAACTTTTTTATAATCTTACTCAGGAAAACTAATTATTTGTTCATAAGAAAACTATGAAGAATAAAGAAACTTTGGAATGTTAAGCAGGGAATGTGGTGGTACCTGGTTTAAACATCTACTTGGCTCAAGAAAAATGCAAACCATTATTTAGTTATTCAGAGTTCAGTTTTCTGTAGCCAGTTTATCGTGAAATCTCTGTCCACCCGTAACCTTGACAATGAGCCATATCTAAACTCAGTACATTATGAGAACACTTAAAAAAAAACCTAGAAAGCACAGGTTGATGTCCTTAGTAGTGCTATATGAAGTTATTAAAACTGGAGAAAATTCTACTTCAGAAATAAGTACTGTTTGGTTTTTATATTAAAAGTTCAGACCAGCATATCAAAAGGTGCTTCTTAGTGAAATTATTTTGAATTATTGCATTCCAAAAATATTTTCCCTTTCATTTGTATTCATATTTCAAAATACTACATGAAAAAGATAATTGAAATGGACAACAACAACAACAAAAATCTTTTAAAATTAAGAGCACTAATAATTACTCTTGCCAGGACAAGAAGAAAGAAGTTACTTGGAAGGAACAAAAATTTTTTTTTTAATCTTTTATTTATGGGCAAATTGGAATATATATTTACTGCATTGTGAAAAGTGATATAAATGGTATAAAAGTTTCCTTTAACTGCTAATCTTCAAAAGGTGGAATGATTGAAGCTTTGTTTTATTTCTCCTTTGAATAACTTGAAGTTTTTTAAAATTCATATGTTTCTGTGTCTCCGTTTAGTTAAACAGTCGTATAAATATATGTTGCTAAAAATTGTGTTTCTCAGAATTCTAATAAGCAGGGAAGGACAACAACATCTAATATTATGAGTGTTATCAAAAGAGACTTTGGTGCATGTCTAAATCCATGCTTCTGTTTGACTCCTACTTAAAATAGTTTTATAATATATTGAAGAGAGAAATTATGATTTAATTTTGTGAAAAGGGGGCAAAGCTGTTTTTTTCTGGATAAATTAGATTCTTTATTATCTGTGTTTCACATCTCCCACCTTTTAAAAAATAACCAGTTATTTGTTACTGAAGACATTTAAAATTTTGAAATTAAATTTCAAATATGTTAGATGTTTATGCTGTCATTATTTGCATGTTGATTCACTGATAACCCATCTAAATAGTTTTAGTTTTGCCATGTTTGTGGAAAATGTTTTAGAGTTGTGAATTATTAGATTTCTCCCAGCCCTCCTTATCCCTAAAATTACGAATTAAACTTAAATCTAAGCATCTTTTTTTTGCTGGAGGACAGTATCACAATTTTATGTTCATCTTACCTTCCCAGCCCTCTCTGAGGGCACTTGGCAAATATCTGAGCACAAACAAAAGTACCAAATGCTTTAAAATTCATATGCATTTTGTTGTGGCAAAATTTGATTGTTTTTAATTTTTTATTTAGAATCATAAGTATTTTCCATAGTGACTTCATTTTTTTTCTCTACTGCCTAAATGAGTATTGGCTTTTGCTTTGTGGAGATGACTTTTAAGTCATAATTAATAGTAAGACAGTTTTTAGTTTTTAACTTTATTTCTCCTACAGTAGACTTTTGTTGTTGTTGTTGTTGTTATTTAGATAGTGGTTCAATAAATCTTAAGTTCAGATAATTAGGCACTTTTGAATCTGAACAAAATGAGGCTTTTTTTGTATGAGATAGTATCAGCCTATATACAATAAATTTAATACATTTAAATATTATCAGATTTTTTGCACATTTTAGCTCAGTAAAGTATGAGTGAACTGTTTCAAATTTTCTTTATCCATATTTGGAAATACCGTTTTATAAAATCAGTGTCTTTTTGATACAATAGATCATATTTTGTTTTATTTTAATAAAACAAGAAGTGCTTTTATCTTTTGTTTTTCAGGGAAGGAATTAACATTTAATATGTTTGTTTACATTTTTTATCACTGTTATCCAATGCTCATTTCATGTTACTTTATAAGTAAGCTTACATATAATAGGATATGTGTCTGTTTATATAATTGAAATGTGACTATTTTACTGTCTACTCCAGTCATTTCTCATTATGCTGAAATTTACCACTGTGGGAATGAATGATCACTATTCACCAAGCATATTTAAACATGCAAATGTTTAAAAAGTAAGCATAATAAGGCTATGGTTTGGGTTAACAGGATTATCAATTTTTTTGTCCCACTAGGGAAAACACATAATTTTAGTGTATTTCTTATGGAATGCACCCATAAAAAAGAACTTTAAGAAATTATGGAGAGTAAATAATACATCTCTCTAATGAAAACAAACTGTATAATAGTTTTATAATAAAGTATTTACATTAATTGATATTTTGTTATGGATGGGAGTTGCATAGATTGAAATAAATAAAAATTGATAAATGCTAAATATTTTATCTAAATAGTTTTTCAGAGAGCAGTTGTGAAAATGTGTATATTAAATGGCTCTAACATGCAACTTGTGGTATTTTCAACTCAGTATTCATTAGTCTTTGTTTTATGTATCTGAAAGGCTTGTACTTACTATGCCTCTTACACGACAGTTTGCTGTTGTGGGGCTTTAGATTGTGTTCTGAACTGAATAAGAACTCTTCTGATTGTGCTTGAGTACAATTTACTATTTTATGATTTTTCAAGATGATCTTTATATCTCTGTAACATCTATCAAACTTTAACTTAAGAAAAAGGAATTAATTTTCAGAGATATTTCAGTTGCAATTTTCTTGTTTCATGAAACTGACAATATTTGTTTATAAGATTTGGAATATTGTGAAAGCTGTAGGATGAAAGAAAATGGTAAAACAATGAAAGAATCTTATTTGTGAAATTGCAGAAATTTTGGCCACTATTTTAAAGCATTGTCATCATTTTAGTATTATTTTCTCATAGAAGTTAGACATTTGATACTTTAAAAACTTGATTTGCTTTAAAAATTGTTTACAATGCTTTGTAATAATCTTTCTTATCCAGTGCCTTTAACCTTTATTTGATATATGAGTATGTGTAGCCTCAGTTATCCTTCCATTACATTCCCACAATGTTATCATAGCATAGACATCAGTTTCTTTTGAAAAACTGTCAATTTGGTTGTATAAAGAGGTAAATTGTCTGTTAATGGTTTGAGAAAACGAGTAGAGTTGCCTGTGGAGACCATGATTCTTAATTCATTCAAAAATACTTACTGGACATCTACCACATGCCAGGCATTTTTAGCCCCTAAATATACAGTTGTGAACCAGTGAGACAAAGATGGGGTGAGTTGGTGGCTGAATTCAAATAAAGATACAGAGAAATATTCATTTAAAAATAATAAAGTTAACTAGCATTTGAGTTTGTAAAGATAAGGTAATAATTATTAAGTTGAGATGAAACAACTCATAATGTTTAAAAATAATACTTTGCAGCATTGTAACCTCTATTTGTCTTTGAGTTCAGGTGGTAATTATAGGTATAATAAAAAAAGCCTTAATTTTTCAGTTTTCTTTCTAGTAAAGGTACGTTTACGTAGACTGTCCATTAGAGTAGTGTTTTAACATTACTGTGAAAAACATCCCATTATATATTCACACATAAATTACTGCACATTTTTTACATTGTATTTTACAATTTAGTACAAATGTTTTAAGCCTCAATCTTCAAATCACTGGTTTTTTAAATTGGGCAGTGAATATTAAATTAACTTTTGACTCAGAATGATTTTATTATTAATTAAAATGTGTGTTAATATTTTAGGAAGGTTGGAATTTCCGTTTTAGGGGAGTTAGTGTTTAAATTCTTAATAGCATTCTAGTAAGAGGAAATACTATTTATACAATTAAACAAATTAGGATACACTTCCAAGAATTTTCTTTCATTGTTAAACTTTGTCATCATTGGGGTTAAATTTTGGCCTGGTGTTCACTTACATTATATATTAACAAGTTCAATTATGAAGTGAAATAGTCTTAAGTGTGATTTATGATGCACCTGCATATACATGAGAATGGAGTGCACAAAGACACTTTACTATGGGAGCTGTACTGGAAGAGTTATGAAAGCATGTGAAATTGCACCTAAAATTGTATTACTAGTGACTATGCTAAATTTATTGTACTTGATGAGTGAATGTATTTAGTCTAGTCAAAGTTATTTTGGTTTAAATGTCTAAACAACATCTCTTTTTTAATGTGTTTGTAATTTGTATTATTGATGGGGGTATTCTTGGACTGCAGGGGTTATTGTCAATGTGTGCTTTTATTTTATAGAATCATCTAATGTGATACAACCAATTTTTATAAGTGATATTTAGATAATTCTAACAACTGTATATTTGACAAACTATTAAAATGTTTTGCATTGGAGCTTTTTTCATTAATTGTAATTTGCTAACAAATTCATGGTAAAAAATAACTTCACTCAAATATTTGAGTGCATATTATGTACCAGAAACTAAGAATCATTAGAGATTCAAAGATGATTAAGACAGGATGTTAATAGAAGCATTTGCATTAGAAATCAAAATATTTCAACTTTTGTATGAATATTTGTTTATTTTTCTATCATGAACTGGCATCTTTGAAATTAACCTAATATAAGTGGACTATATATAGGAAAAAAATATTGACTTGGTTGTGAAAATATATTCTATAATTTTAAAACTTCAGAAGTAGGTAAGATATTTTTGCATGTGTTTGAAATTTCGTGAATCAGTATCCAATTCTTTTCATTCATTAATTTAAAAGGGCACTATGGAAATCCTATCCTTTACCAGACACTGTATTTGGCTTTGGAGATTTCAAAAAGTTGAATAAGAGATTGAGTACCTGCCCTCGAGATATGTATCGTCTGGTAGAAAGAAACAAAACTTGTAAATGGGGGCTAACATGTTATGGGGGCTATGATTATCAGTATACAGCACGACTGAAAGGGGAGTCAGTCTGATAGCATGCATAGGAGGAAGAGTGTGTGATTCAAACCCTCAGAGCAATTGTAAGTGTAGGCTCCAGAAGGTTGTATGGCTTTCCTCTGGTGCCTGCTACTGCGCACTGTGGGGAGAGCAATACTGTGTGAAGTAGTTTTTTTCTCTTATTAAGACTGAATGTCTAACTGACTGAACATAGCAGGGAATTGCACTACCATGGTCCCCAAGTTATAGCCAAGTGTGAAGACTAAATAAAAGCTGAAAGGAAATAAAAAGTGAAAATAGTTGCTTGGGGCTTTTGTTAAAAATGCAGATTGTGATTCAGCAGGCTTAGATGGGGTCTGATGCGCATTGTCCATGGACCACACTTTGAGTAGCAAGATTTTTAAAAAGTTCTTTGGAGGTGGAGTGTGCAGTAGAACTTAGATCACTTTGATCCAAGCAACCAGAGCTGTTTGAAAGCCAGGAGCGCTGAGAAAGAAATGGGACAGCCAGCGATGTTTCAAGATAATAATATTAGCCATTCTCAATTAGAAGAAAAATTCATTGGCTATGTCAGGCCATTAACCCTTTCTTCTGCAGTTCATAAGTATGTTATAATCATAGACTTGCCTTTTTAAAAACTATTTGTGCCATTGGCCTATTTTGTGTGTGAATGATGACTACTTTGCCAACTGAAGAAAACATTGTGCATATATTTGTTAGTTATGTTGTACTTGCTGTGTCACAACATTCTAAAGAGATGCTTTGGTCACAAATGAGTATAATTAATTGGTTTGACTGCTCTGAAATGTTTTAAGTCAAATCTATGGAAGCATCATGTGGACACTTGCTATGGAAGAAAAAACAGCATCACCTCATACATTTTGAAGATTGTAAACTTAAGGTAAATAGGCTTAATTTATAGCTTATAGGGCTTGGATCCAGTTAAAAGAATATTCTAATTTTTGTAAATTTGCAAAGAAACATACCATAACTTTTAGTTCTCATTAGTCTTAACTTCCATTTTCCATTCCCTATTATGGTTCACACTAATCCATCCAGGTTATGCCCAAGGCAGACAGGACAGTCTGAAGTGATGGGCTAGCTTGACCACTCTGTCAGCAATTACTGCTGCATACCCGCCCCCCGCCCCCGCCCCAATGTTAGTGGCTTAAACAACCACCCTTCATTTTTTGTATGGATCTGCAAGTCAGTTGGGTAGTTCTACTGATTTTGGCTGGACTTATTCATGTTTCTACAATCAGCTGGCAAGTCAGCTGAGTGGGGGCTTGGGATGTGTTGTGAGCTGGTCTAAGATGGCTGGGATGTGTTTCATATTTAGCAGGTTAGACCAGGCATTTTCTGTTAGTCATAGTAGGGATCCAAGAGAAGACTCGAACATGCAAACAGATTTCAACCTTGTTTGAGGCAAGCCTGCTGCTATTGCCAAATCCAGAGTTAGTGACAGAGGACAGTCAAGAAGGGCATGGTGCAAGGAGGCCTCAGTGCAGTCAACAAAATGTCCTATCTCAGACCAACTCTCACAGGGCACCAGAAAATTGAGTCTTGGCTTGTCATGGTCATGGTTTAATCAGGCAGCAGTGTCAGGTCAAGTGCGACAATGGGTATTTATGCTCATCAGAGCAGAAACAGCAGGACAAGCAGTATATGTAAATTGAAAAATCGCTTACTTTTGTTTTTTTAATTTCATCCAGGTTTCCACCTGTTCTCTAAGTAGAACTCACTGGGTAGTCTCACAGTGTTGCCATCTTCAATTTATATTACCATGTTGTTAATAATTCTGGGAGTGGTTGGGTACCTTAAGCAATTTTGTCTTATTTATGAGCTTCCTTGATGATAATTTGAATGTATGTCAGTTGATTTTCTTCTAAGTGCTTTCCTGAGATCTTTGAGTCATTCTAGTGAATTATTGAAGCTTAGGGGTTTATTGGAACCCCCAAATTTATAGCCAGTTGGTCAGAAGATGGCCTGGAGCCCCCAGACTAGTGGCTGGCGTCTGAAGTAAGGGCTGCATTGTTAGTGGCTTAAGGGGACTGTGCCTTTTAACCTGTGAAGTCTGATACTAACACCGGATGGTCAGTGTCAGAATTGTACTACAGTACCTTAATGTGTGTTTCTGTTTAAAGACACCTTAGTTAATTTTTATTGTGGACTCATTAACATTGAAATCATGGCCAACAGCACTATAACTCATACATGAATGAAGCTTATCTAACACAGGTATTTTCTGTTTGTCAGGTCTTCTGTGCCTTCTTAGGTACACTAGACAACAGTTCAGCTTCGGGCCATTTTAAACAGCAGTATCACCAAACGAAGCACAAAAGTGTGAAAAACAGCACTAAATAAACTGCAAAAAGGACAGATTTATATTATGAGAGCTAAAAGTAGGCAGAACATAGCCACGGTCAACGGCAGCTGGGCACGTATGCATTGGGTGACTCCAATATTTTACTGCTCTGCCAATGACTGAAAAAAATGCCATGAGTGTGGTTTGGGGCTACAAATAAATTTTATTTTAGCAAGTAGGTGTCACAAATATTGAATTTGTGCATAATTAGGCTTGCCTGTATACATATAGTGTGTGTGTGTGTGTGTGTGTGTGTGTGTGTGTATTAGCCACTCTTCTAATAATTTACATATCATTCCATTTATAATCTTTTTTAGTTTGGAGTCTAAATATAATTGATCAAACCATCTAGCTTGTCCTCTAAGAAGTTTAGTGTGCTTCCCAAGAATTCTGTGAAATCCTAGGGGCTTGTGCTCAGTAACTAGCCCCAAGTTTGCCTTCCTCCTAAGCCTTTGACCTTTGTCTCTGTGTTTGCTTTGGTCTTCATACAGAGCCAGGAGTGGGACTCAGCTGCCTTGACTTCCTCACAAACTACTCACACAAGGGTTTTGTTTTTATAGCAGGCTTTAGGGGAGACTTGGGAATGAAAAACTTGATTACACCGAAATAACACAAACACAAGAATGGAATACTAAACATCCTTGACTTAAACTTGAGTGCTTTAGTCCTTCTACCCCAGCTCCTGGAATTTTTAATTTTTGCTATATCTGAGTCTTTATTAAATGTAACTTTAATATCACTGGCCAAGGCTTTCAGACTCTGTTTGTCACTTCTTTCCCAGCAGTATTTGTAAATAAAGAACAGAGATTTCATTTTACTGAGATGAATTATGATAGCCACAATTGACTACAGTAATTTTAGTAACATTCTTTCCCTTCTATGTTACTGATGTCAAACTCATTTAATCCTCATAAAAATCTCTCTGAGAAAGTTTGCAGATTAGGAAAAGGCCCAGGGAGGTTAAATTGTCCAAATTCACAGCTTATTACAAGGAGTTCATCCTAGAACTAAGAGGCCAGATGCTTAACCCCCACACTAGATGTGCTTACTTCTCAATTCTCTAACTTCCCAAACAGAAACGTCTGGATTAGTGAAAATATGTGTACTATGTATTAGCTTTGTAGAAAAAAAATATAATCATTAAATTCTGCAAATATTATCCAAATTAAAAATGTTGGTTTACTCTTACTCTTCATAAAGACACTCTGCATGTTAAAGAAGATGTTGAAAGGCCAGAACTAAAAATTGGATTGGTTCTGTTTGTACAGTAACCCAGGAAAAGAGAATTATATACTTAATTATACTAATTGATTAGTTACTCTCCGCGTTATGACAGATTTCTGATGTTGAGAGGCAATTTTGAAAGGATGCAGATTAAAGGAATAAATACAATGATCGAAGCATGTTCAGATTTATAGAAATGAATTTAAAATTTTAACTTGTAGATAAGCAGACAGCTTTCTTATGAATATATAGACAAAGTATAAGAATGCTCTCAAGGTATATACCACATATGGAAAAACTTACTTTAGCTTTTCTTTTTTTATAGTTTTTTTTATACTGGATTCTCTTTTTATATAATAGTTTATTGAGGTGTAATTAAAGACTTTTTCATAAATTTGTGATTTAAATTTGTGAACCATCATCACAATCCAGTTTTAGAACTCTTCCCTCACCCCTCGCTTTCCCTCAAGACTATTTGCGAATTTTTGAGTTCTTAACAGGCCTGAAGGAGGAAAACACATATACAGTCACACACACAATTATTTTATTACTTGAAGAGGAAAGAAAAATCACCTAGTACCACCTAGTGTTGTTTAAATAGATAGCAATGTGATATTAAGAGTTCCTGAAATCCTCAGATTTAAGATTTCTTCTACATGCTCACCACAAATATTTATGGTTTATAATTGAAGCTCAATTTGAAATTATCTACAAGCTTATCTAAAATCCTTGCTACATAAAAATTTAAAACTTTAATAATATTAATAAATGTCACCCCAATAAGTTTAACAATTAAAAAAAATTTTTTTTTTTTTACTTTTAAATTGAATGTTTAATTTCTTTGGAAATTTTGTGTTTTGTAATATATTTTTTTAATTCATTTTTATTGTTAGACTTATTGGGGTGACATCTGTTAGCAAGGATTACATAGGTTTCAGGCATACAATTCTACAGTGCATTGTCAACTTGATGTATAATAAGTTCACCACCTAATGTGACTTCTCTTTCCATCACCTTATATTTAGCTTCCCCTCCTCCTCTCCCACCCCCTCCCCTTTCTCCCTTCCCTAACCCACTCGAGTGGGTTAAAAAAAAACTTTAATGAAAACAACAATGATGTATTTTCTTCAAATGAGAATTTACTTGGAGCCCCAATATGTTTAGTTGAGCGATGCTTAACAATGTTGTTTAAAGTCTTGGCCCACTTGCTCCCACACTTATGCTATTAACTTTATAAAATAAAGACTGTGGGAAAATAAACAAAAATAGTAAAAGTGGTTATCTTTGGGTATTGGAAATATGAGTGAATTTTTCCTTTTGGCTTTATTTTTCTCTTGAGTATAATTGAAGAACTGTAATAAACTTTATTTTTGAAAGTGAATATCAAATTTCAAAATATTGCAAAAATGCCTAGTAAAGTCCCTGAAAGATAGTAACTGCTCTATGAGTATTATTCCCCTCCTGGGCTCCGCCCTGTTGGTGGCAGTAACTTACAGGGGGAGACTGAAGGCAGTGGTTCCCCGGGGGCTCCTGTCTCAGCCTCAGAGTATGACTCATTAGGGGGAATTCCCCCCACTACCTGGCTCCATGGGAGCCCAGTGTCCCAAGGTTAATTACGTTTTAACCAACAGTGTTCATACAGTGAAATGCACATACTTCTGATAGTTATTAGGAAACAGTGCCTTAATACAGAAAAATTATTCAGAGAAACAGTAGATTTGGCAAATATTTAATTAGAGATGTCAAATGAAATATTAATTTTTAAAAATGCCTAATTTAGATTCCAATTCTGGCTCTGTTCCTTACTATCCATGTGACTTAGGACAAGCCACTTGACCTCCTTCTGATTTTGTTTCTAAACTATAAGCTGGGGATGATAAAAATAACCTACCTCACAGGGTTGTTATGGGAATTAAATGAAATATTACTTGTGTATTATATGAGTATATTATCTGCACAATAAATGTCAGATATTGTTTCTATTATTTTACTTTTAGTTTTATTTTCTTTGAATGGTGTGTGAGAGATCTGGCTTAACCTGACTGTGGAGGCAATCTGATCACACCACTCCTATAGGAGTAGATAAAAAAAACTAAAAGCAGGTAGAATTGAACACCTGGGGCCTACGTAATTTTTACTAATCAATGTCACTCCAATAAATTTAACAATAAAAAAAGAAAAAGAAAATATATGGGAGAGAGGGGCCGGGGCGCTGTCCTTGGTTCTGAAACCACCGTCACTCAGCGGGGCAAGACTGTTTTGAAACCTCAGGGTACTGGTAATTTCTGGTCCAACTTCTTTCAGAATTTTTTTTTAAATGTGGGTAGTTCCCTGGCTGGGAATTGAACCCAGGCCACAGCGTTGACAGCGCCAAAGCCTTAGCCACTACACCACCAGGGGACTCCTATCTTCCAGAATTTTAAAGCAGGTGAAAGCAGAAGTGAAGGGAAATGTGTGCACACAAACACACATTTCAGAGCTTGGGACATGGGGACGTGTGTTTGTCATCTGAAAGAAGCTAATTTCCACTTACTATATTTATATCCATCTGTAGGGCGTAATAAATTCCTAATCTATTATGGGGCATTGGCCCACAAC
Source organism: Lyroderma lyra (assembly GCA_004026885.1). Classification (NCBI taxonomy): domain Eukaryota; kingdom Metazoa; phylum Chordata; class Mammalia; order Chiroptera; family Megadermatidae; genus Lyroderma; species Lyroderma lyra. The sequence continues at coordinate 437,364 of PVJL010000272.1, forward strand.
ACCCCAGTAAAAAGGCATAATGTTGTCACTTCCCATATTCTCCCTTTCATGTATTTTTTTCTAAAATTTAAATTTTAGATTGATTTTACTCATGTATCTACATTTCTTTGAGTTGTTGAGGGAGCGCAGAGAAGAGGTATAATAGAAAGTGGTATTTCATGTCTGTTCGGTCAATAGGGTGAGGATCTTGGACTTGCTGAACTTTGAAGGGGTTACAATGATCTTGAACTCTAATACTGGCTCCGAAAGTGTAACAACTCTTTGCCATTTATCAACCTTCCCTCTCTTGGCTTTTCTTTTCTCCCCATTCATTCTCATTTTCCCGCTTGCTTCTATCTATCATGAATCATACGTGTCAACCATCTCTTCATTCAGTGTTTGACAGAATCTTAAGATTTTGCCTTGAAGGTTGGAGACTAAAACATTTCTGAATAATGAAATTAGGTTTTTATAAGTTTATAACCCTGGGTCGTCCTGTTTCCTGGAAAATAACTGGAAGTATTCTGTGAGAAAAAATTATGGCATCTCAAGTCAGGTAGGAGAAGTTAATGCTCCCAAAGAAAATATGCTACTCTGAAGTCAATTAAACAATTAATTGATTGTCAAATGCCCATTTAATTTTCAGAGATTGAATTCTTTATACAAAAGAAATATTAAAAATGCTTGTCACTGCATTCAAGGAGCTTTATATCCAATCTCCTTTGTATAGTTTGCTGTTCACAGTTCTTTTGGTATGTAAAGAACTGAAAAGATAAAACTAATACTAAGTTATAGATTATCATCAAATGCAAAGAGTCTGATATTTAACTGTAAGCACTCAGCTGCCATGATTCCTCAGGGTTTGAACTATCACTTCTCCTTTAGAAGGTCACGGCCAAGATAACATTACTTCAAAAGCTCTATGAAAGGTACTTGATGCTTAAAAAGCTTCAAGTAATTAAATACCAGACTAAATAAAATCAACAATGGTTTCCTAATGGAAGGTTTGTGTGAATACTTTTTTCTTTCCAAAGCTACTTTTGGTCTGTTGTTGAAATTTCAAATCTTGAACAGCAAAGACTTTCACAACCAAATGAACTATCCAAGAACATACTAGGGGGCTGGATCCTCCATAGATGTCTGAGAGTTAAAAAAAAATGTTTACTTAATCGTGTCATATGTAATAGAGCATACTGTGTCCATTCAGTATCCATTCTCTGTTCCTTCTACAGTAATAGAAACACCAGTTTTCATCTTGGTACATGGAATCCTTGCAATAAAGTATACAATTTGCAAACCCTCTGAAACCTCTGAAGTGTAGTCAGTCATATGTAGTCATGTGACCAATTTCTGGTCTGTGGGATGTGAGCTGTGGTTAGGTATGTAACTTTCAGGTCATGCCCTTTTTAAAAGAAGGGGTTTTCATTTCTTCTCAATTTCCTTACTTCTTTTTCTGATGGCTAAAATGCAAATGCTATCAAAACAGTTATCTTGAACTATGCAGATGCATGTAACAAAGCAGCCTTGTATCTCATTGTTTTTATTTGCTTATTTCTGAATATTAATGAGACTGAGCATTTTTTTTCTTCTTTTTTTTCATATTCATTTTTATTGTTAGACTTACTGGGGTGACATCTGTTAGCAAGGATTACATAGGTTTCAGGCATACAATTCTACAGTGCATTGTGAGCATCGTTTTTCATATACTTATTACTCATTTAAGCAAAGCATTTAAGTTAATGAGTTAAAAAGAGTAACAAAGCACATTCAAAGAGATAAGAAGGAAAGAAATAATAAACATGTCTACTTTTAACATTTATTAATTCCTAATGAGTGCATGTAAAACAGTAAGTTTTCTCTAAGTACTGCCTTAGCTACATTAAACAAATTTTTACATAAGCTGTGTTTCATTTGTAGTCAGTTCTAGGTACATCTTAACTTCCTTTAGGGTTTGTTTTTAACCTCATAGGTTTCCTGATGATATGTTATTTGGTTCCAAAACATTTGAAATGTCTTAATAGCTATATTTGTGGCATTAATTTCTAATTTTATTGCACTATGATATGAACAGAGAGTCTGTTTGAATTACATATTGGTCTTTTGGAATTTATTGAGATTATTTCAAAGGTCTAAAATGGTCATTTTTGTAAATGTTGCATGTGTTTCTAAGAAGTATATATTCTTCATTGACTGTGTGTGTGTGTGTGTGTGTGTGTGTGTGTGTGTGTATGCGCGTGCGTGTGTGCCAATATATACTTAATACATTTAATATATTTAATACATCCAATTCTATATTGATTGTTCATATCTTTGCAAAAATTAAGTCATTTAAGAATAGGTTTAGACATTCTTATCTGCTTGTTATGTCAGTTTCTGAGAGAATTATGTCATAAATCTATTATAAAAAATATAACATAATTTTAGATTTATAGTTGTTCTTTTTAGAATCATGTTTTTTGCATTTATTCTGATGAGCATATTAAACTTATTTTGATCTTTCAAACAATTACAGGAATTGATCATATTTATATTTTGGCTTATTAGATATTTTTCAATTATTTTGGCATTTGGTGTGCATTCTTATTTTGAGAGGGGAACTTGTAGTTATTATTTCTCTCTCTCCTTCTGTGCTCAAATATTCTTCTGCAATGTTTTGACCTTGAATACAAGGACATGATTTTAAGACATGCTGTATTTAGAAGGTGGAGCCTTTGGGACGTGATTAGGGGCAGGGGCTCATGCATGGGATTAGTGCCTGTATAAAAGAGGCTCCAGAGAGCTAGCTCACCCCTTCTGCCATGTGAGGTTGCAGCGAGAAGTAGGGTGGCTGCAACGTGGCTGCAACCTGGAAGCCAGTTGTCACCGGAATCTGACCATGCTGACTCAATCTTGTACTTCCAGCCTCCAGAACTGTAAGAAAAATTTCTTTTGTTTATAAGCTTCCAATGCGCACTATTTTGTTATGAAAGTCTAAATGGACCAAGGCTGTTCTTTTAGTCAGAAGTGACCTTGCTGAAAAAGGGGAGTGTCAATAGTTTGGGGAATTCACGTACAGGCACAAGTATGAGCTAGTTACTTTGTCACACATCAGCAGACCCTGCTCAGTCATGCTGAGCTAGCTCCTTGGTAGAGCAGCCAAAGAATGGGCGGTGTGACACGGACAGGACAGGGTCAACTGTAGGTGGAGCTGCGAGGGCCATCCAGCAGGCATGCTGTTCATTTCTTTTCAGGAAGTGTGTAGTTTCCTAACATGACTATTTTATTTGAATGGATAGGTGTGTTTCCCCTCTTTGGTCTCATTCATTCTCATCGTATCTCCTCTCCTATTACTTTTCTCCATATTGCACATTTCTAGACTGTGCCTCTAAATGGTAACAAATTCAATTATCTTTTGAAAATGAGCTACTGGAGAGAGCCTTGGGCATATACTATCCAGGACTCTCAATTTTCTATTTGAAAGAAAAGCCTCCCAGAAGCTTCAACAGAGAAAAGGAGTATCTCATTGTTACCTCGGGCAGCAATGGTGATAATCAGTAGCCAAAACATGCCAGTGTAACAAAAAGATACAGTGTTCCCTGATAGCATCATATTTTCTTTGTTTACTTCTCTGACTAATCCGGAGACTGGAATAGAGGCAATGAGTCAGGAGGTGTCCTGGCAGATGCACACACTGTCCTCTGCAAATAGAGGTTGATATTTTTGTGTGAAAGGGCAGCTAACACTTTTGGCAGGAGGCTTTCATTTCACCTACTTCTTTGCTACCACTCAGTGAAATCAGTTACCCAGTGGTGACTGTAGAGTCAAACACTGTCACATTCTGTAACTCTATGTGTCTGCCTGTTCAAGAAGTGGCTTGACATTTTCTGTGATTGCAGCATCACTATCTTGTAAAAGTTTTAATGTGGACCACATAAGGCTATACAGCACAACAAAGAGGAGGGGTCTAGAAACAGATAATTGGGAGATAAAGGGAGGTCAGATGGGATGTGCTAACAGGCACAACTGCTTTTGCTTCCAACATTTCCTGGCTCTATGATCTGCACAAATTATTGAACCTCTCTACTGAACCTACCACAAATTGAGGTACAGGAAATATTTAGGAGAGCTCAGCCTACAGACCATGAGTAGAGCAGGAAGAATTTATTTCAGGGAAATCTTAAGGGCTGGGCAAGTCAAGAAACATCACATGGGAGGCAAACACTTCTGCAGGTAGGACCAACCATCCACCCATGGGGAAGCAAGCTCTTCAGACACCACAGCTCGTCTTCTGGGTCATCACAGAAGCATTCACTAGCCTGTCCTGCTTGTCCCTCAGACCCAAATGAAAGTTGGTTAGTTTGTTTTATTTCTAACCTCACGGCACAGGTCAGATTCGGAGAACTCACATTATGAAGCTTCCCACAACACCACTAGCACCAACTCACCCAACTTCCCTCATTTGCTCGTATCCTTCCTCTGCTCCTGTAATATCACTGTAAAAAAGCCTACATCTTTTGTTCTTCATCAGTTCAATTTATGCCATTCCTTTTGCCCCTATTTTGTACTTTCTGTATTTACCTATTTTGCCCTGTATAATGCGCATGTTTTGGCTCAAATTTGTGAAAGAAAAATAAGGATGCACGTTATACATGGATAGTACTAATCCCACGTCTATATAAATGTTTTTAATCTTTTTATTTATACTTATGAGTTAAAAAGGTAACTCTCGAAATCAATAACAATATCTGTATGCAAAATAATACCCTGGAATATAATTGGTTTTTTATATAAATAATTTTTATAAATAAAATTTCTTGTACCTTGTATCTGTTCTTGGGTTTTGTAGTTATTTATTTATTTATTTTTTGGGTTGGCTCCCCGGCTGGGAATCAAACCCAGGCCATGGAGGGGAGAGTGCCAAAGCCTAGCCACTGCACCACCAGGGAACGCTGTAATGATTTATTACATAAAATCTCTTGTACCATAATATATTAAAAAATAAATGCTAAAATTTCTTTATAGTACAAAAAACAAATACCTAAATATAAACAAATAAAAATTGGAATGAAAAATTAAAACAAAAGGTTTTTTCCCCCTGAAAGTTTGAACCAAAAACATGGGTGCGCATTATACATGACAAAATATGGTATGTTAGTCTTTAAAATGCCCCTGTTTGGTAAGTTTCAAAAACTTCATTTTAGATGGTAAGATCTGCGAGAGCTTTTTGTTCTATTGCTCCTGCATTGGTCCTCTTATAATCCCTCAAAACCTGAATATGGCCCCTTGCAACCAAAGGCTACTGGCCCCAGGCTCTGGCTGCTTCAGGGTCCATCCAAAGCCTGAGGAGGTCAATATAGCAGGATACCCAGGACTCATCCATAGCACACCACTAGCCTCTGCATAGGGATTGGGAATCTTGATTTACGAAATGCTGGGGTAGCAGGGCTCCTGTGGGCACACACTCTTCTTTCTATGGCCTTCCATGAAGCAGGACTCAGCTTGATGCAATTCTCAGCTACATCCAAATGCTGCTTGTGTTCATGAGAAGTGAACATTCTACTGAGGACAAATGGATGAGGATTTACATGGCACAACAGAATAACCAAATTCTGCATCTGTTCTTTACCTTTCTAGCTACCTTACGCTTCATATTTGTTTCATTTCTTTTAACCCATAGGATATCAAATTCTGGGATCCTGAACAATTCATTTCTTGCCCACGCTTGTATACTCCATTCAGCAAAACAGAACCATTGTCACATAGATGAACAGTTACCAGGCACCTTGGGTGACATGGTTCAGTCCACAACATCTGCAAAGGAAGTTTTTTGCTTACTACTGTCTTTGCTACCATATTTCTTAGTTCTACTGGGCTATGAGTCCAACTCTGGCAAACAGTATCAGTCTGGATCCAATCAAAATAGTGGAAACTATAGAAACCACAAATGATTTAAACAGGGAAAGTATAATACAAAGAATCATTAAATTATGATAAAAAGTAACTATAACATATAAGAAAACCTTATAGGCCAACAGTTATATAAAAACATGCTCATCCTCATTAGCTATCAGGGAAATGCAAATCAAAACCACAATGAGATCCCACCTCACACCTGTGAGAATGGCTGTTATCAACAAGACAAGGAATAACAAGTGCTGGGGAGGATGTGGGGAAAAAGGAACTCTGGTACACTGCTGGTGGGAGTGCCAACTGGTACAACCACTGTGGAAGGCAGTGTGGAGGTTCCGCAAAATATTAAGACTAGAATTACCATATGACCCAGCAATCCCTCTTCTGGGTATCTACTTGAGAAAACTGAAAACATTTATTCACAACGATACATGTACTCTTATGTTTATTGCAGCATCATTCACAGTGGCCAAGACATGGAAACAAATGAAGTGTTGTTTGATACGTGATTGGATAAAGAAGATGTGGTACATATGTACACAGCCATAAGAAAAGATGAAATACTGCCATTTGCAACAAAATGGATGGACCTTGAGAATATCATGCTAAGTGAAATAAGTCAGATGGGAAAGGACAAGACTGTATGACTTTACTCTCATGTGCAATATATAACTGAAAGCAACAAACAAACAAAAAAGACAAACTAAAACTCATAGACACAGACAACAGTAAGGTGGTTACCGGAGGGAAAGAGGGGTGGTGTGAGGCAGAAAAGGGTAAAGAGGGTCAAACATATGACAGAAAGGATTTCACTTTGGGTGGTAAACACACAATTTAATATACAGATGAACTATTACACCACTGTGCACTTGAAACCCATATAGTTTTATTAACCAATGTCACCCCAATAAATTTAACAAAATTAAAAGAAATTGAGAATAGAGCTACCATAGGACCCAGCAATCTCTCTTCTGGATTTCTACCTGAAATATTTGAGAACATTTATGTGTAAATATACTAACATATGCACCCCTACATTCTTTGCAGCATCATTCACAGTAGCCAAGACATAGAAATGACCAAATTATATTATAATTCAATACATGTTTAAATTAAGAAGCTGTGGTACATATATACAATGGAATAGTACTCAGCCACAAGGCATGGTGAAATAGGGCCATCTGTGGCAACATGGATGGATCTTGAGTATCAGGTGAAGTGAAACTAGTTGAATAAGAAAGGACAAAAACCATGATTTCTCTCATATGTGGGATATAAAACAGAAAGCAACAAACAAAACAAACAAAAAACATACAGACAGACTACAGTATGACAGAGGGGAAGGGGGCTGAGGGGAGGCTGAGGAGGGTGAAGGAGGTCACATCTATGGTGACGGAAGGAGATGAGACCTTGGCTGGCAACACACAGATGATGTGTTACAGAACTGTGCATTTCAAACTTGTACAGTTTTGTTCACCAATGTCACTCCAATAAATTTAATTTTTTAAAAAATGAGTCCAGTCAGAACTCACTCTGTGCCCTCAAAGATGGGGTCATGGCTGCACCCCCCAATCCGCACAGCTGTGGGTGGGCTTTGGGAGTGCCACTCTGCATGGCCCGGGGTAGAAGGAGAGCACGCGGCACCTCAAAGAGCACCTTAGGGAGCTCATGTTGGAAAAGAAAGTCCAGGTAGGGGACCCCCGGCAGTTCGCTACCTCACTTCCTGACAACGGAGCCCAACAGAACTTGGAACCCCGTGAGCAGGAGGTGACCTCGAGAGGAGGCCTTACCCAGCTCACTTGGCTGGACACAGTCTCGAGGAGGACATGTTCAGCTGCTGTCTCCCCATGTCCCGAGGCCGTGGCCTCAGGCCACCCAAAACTGGAAGCCTTTCCCAAGGGGGCCGACGTTGGCTCAGGCCTAAGCCCGGACGCCTCTGGCCCTTTGGCCGGGAGGACCAACAGGTAACACGGGGAGTCCCAGGGTCGCTGAGTTCAGGCCCAGCCACCCCTCTCGGCACCCCCGCACAGCCCTGTGTCCCCCGCCTGGGTGTGGAAGGTGGGGGTTCACGTGGGGAGGGCCCGCTCCAAGCAAGAGCAGGCTGAGCAGGGCTCCAAAGCCTGGTGGGCCGGTCCGTACTCACGCCCCAGTCAAGGCTGACTCACGGGAATGTGGAATATAGGGAAGTTCCCCTCTTTCCCCCCACTTTATCCCGAGTCCCAAAGGGGAATCTCATTTGACCTGGGTCAAGGTCTCTGCAGACCCAGGTCGGGGCTTGATCTGGGGTCACAAGGGTGAGTGGGCAGAGGAAGCAGCGACTAGGGCTGGGCAGGGCTCGGACGCCTCCTGACTGGCCGTCGGTCACTTTCATTGCAGAGACCCGGCCAGGAGATCGGCGAGGAGCTGGTTTGTGGGGACACGCACCCCACCTCTCTGAGTGAGGGGCGGCTCTGCCAGGCCCCCGCGACGCAGCCAAGGGTCAACGTGTCGCTCAGCGTTTCGGCTCCCCTATCTACAACACCAGGTCCACCCTCAGCCAACTGGGCCAACGGACCTGGAGCCCTCGCGGGCAAAGCCCGAGGCTCTCCCTCCGGCTCAGGCGCCAGAACCGGCTTGGGCTTCAGGGCCCACGCATCCTGAGGAGCCTGGTGCAGGTGCTGAAGCCAGTGCAGAAGCAGAGGCCACACCCGAAGGTGAGGAATGTCCACCTGCAGCTGTTGTGCCACCTCCAGAAGCCACTCCAGAGCTGCAGGCAACACCCACACCCGGTCCATTGGCACCTCTGCGCCAAGGCACGGCATCTGGAGAAACTCCTGCAGGCGACCCCGAACTGGCACAAGACCCACCGTCCATGCCAGGAGAACCAACAACTGCACCTGCACCTGCACCTGCACCGGCACCGGCACCGGCACCGGCACCTGCACCTGCACCTGCACCTGCACCTGGGCGGGAGCTCGCTTTGGGGCTTTCCTCAATGCCAGCCATGGAGGAGCCTCTCCTTCCACTTGCTCCCTCAGCAAGACTTACCCGCCACTCCCACGGGGAACTCTTCCTGTGGGTCTTTCTTAATGTTCTATTTGTTGTATATTTTTTTTGGTGTCTTATATTTTAGGGTTGAAATTAAGTGTAATAAAATTTAATGTTATTTAAAAATAACAAGATGTTCTACTTCATCTTTCATCAGGGAAATGCAAATTCAAACAATCATGAGGTGCCACTACACACCTGTTAGCATGGCCAAAATCCTCGCCATGGCTGACACCCAATGCTGACAAGGAAGTGGAACACCAGGGTCCCTTAATCACTGCTGGTGGCAATGCAAATTGGCAGCGCAGCTTTGTGACACAGTTGGGCCATTTCTAGGCAAACTGAACATACACTTACCATACAATCTAGCGATTATATTCTTGGGTATTTTCCCAGAGGAGTTGAAAACTTAGATCTACACGAAAACCTGTACACAAACATGTATAGTAACTTTGTTCATGATTGCTGTAACTTAAAAACAATCAACATGTCTTCTGTAAGCTCATGGATAAAAATAAACTCTGGCACGTTAAGACAATGGAATACTATTCAGCACTAGAGGTCAGGCATGCTGATGTATTTTAAATTGGAATTGAAAACATGATCTTTGCCCCAAAAGTGCTTCAGTGCAATGGGATGTCTCCCTCTCATCCCCCCTCTTTCTCCCCCTCTCTCTCCCTCTCCCTGCAAGGCCTGGAGGAGTTCTCTGGTCAGTCACCATTGTGAGCTGACACGATGGGGAAGTTCTTATAAAGAAGGTGACACTAGAAAAATATGGGAGCTTCTGCACAGCAGGGAGGATTGACAAGTTTACTCTAGAGTTGAGGAATGTAGTCAGTAAAGGAGCAGAGACGGAAGTAAGAACATGACGTCCTAAGTTGACACATGTGATTGTCTACTACTAGATTATGGTAAGATTGAGGAAAACCTCAAATGCCATATTAAGCCATTTAGATTTTATCCCAGACCACAGGAAAAACATGAAAGCTTGAATGTGTTTTGATGAAGAAGGTATGTAGAAAAATTAATTTAGTGCAAAATGGATCTGAAGAAAACCCTAATGGACTGAGAAATAAATATCAGAAGACTTATTAAAATCCTGGCATGAGATGAAAGGATCTTTTTGGATAACTTGTTCATATGGATTTATATTATGAAAGTATTGATACCAGACTGAGTAACTAGTATTTGAGGTATATTGGTTTGGAGTTTTCACAGAACGTTTTTCCCCTTGGTGTCTAGAGCCAAAGTGACTTATGGTGCTAAGGACGAACAGAACTCTGGAATTTCCTGGATGCTGGGAGGAACTGCAGGTCCTTCCAGTCTGATTGCACAGGGTAGTGGGAAGAGAATGGGTTTTGGTGTCAGACAGTGAAGGCTATCCCACTGGTAAGATGGGAGTGGTAACGGAGGGAGAGCACAGTTCCTGGTACACGGTAAGTGCTTGATGGATGCCAGTTATCTGGCTCCCATTGTGGCCAAGTGCGGTAACTAGGGAAGGGTCAGTTTAGACTACTTTCACCATGGTGGTTGGATAAATTCCCTTGTTTGCCCTTAGCTCTTTATTTGTTCCCAGTGGGTCATAGCTATTTTATTTTTGCCCTGAGAAAGTGCAAAGTGGATAGAGTACATTTTAGAGGTGGAAACTTGAGGAAGAAAAGGTTGGTTATCCTCTCTAGCTCCTCTCTCTGAATCTGGTGATCCAGCCCTGGTCACAGTAGCTAGGACATAGCTTTTGTCCTTGTGGCTGGGGGAAAGGGCCCTTTACCGCATAAGGTACATCTTTGTTTTTACAAGGCCCTTGCTTATAATTGCTAGTCCTCAACGCCTCCTTGTGAGTAAGTTCAGGCTTATTTTCCAGCTCAGGTTGAGATTAAGTGTCTTTATCATAGCCTGAGGAGCTAGGACAGTTTATTCCACTGATCTGTAAGCCCAGGGACAAAAAATTTTGATGTGAATTGTATTTTGTAAAATCTAAATTTCGGTGCCAAATATGGCAATCCGAAGTGTTACCTTCCTGTGGAAATTTAAATTACTGTAGTTGTTCCTCAGCCAAGGAGCAACAAAATTTCTCAGGGTTATAGATATGCATGTGGAAACTGCTTATCGCTGACTACAGCAAGGGTCTGGCTCTGCAAACGTGTAGTTCTGGTTGCCAATATTGTGAAGACAATTTAATGAGAATGAGGGTCAGGCAGATGGATCGTGTTGTTTTTTTGTTAATTTTTATAGTCTTTCAGTGACTGAATGTGTGAGTAATTAATGCAAGTGTTTGTGTTTCTATTGGTTTTACCCAGAAATAATATCTCTTCCTGTTATCCCCAATCATCCCAGAATTGACCTTCGTGGAAGAAGTAAGGCTGAAGCAGACCCAAGTGAAAGGAGCCGCTTCTCTCTGAACGCCGCCAGAATGTAATGCTGGCTTTGAACACTGGGTGGCAGACGTGCTCTTGTTAACAACATCTGCTGGAATTCGGAGAGCGACTTCGTCCTGACAGGAATGATGTGCTCTCTTAATTAAATAGTCACCCTCTCACACATAAAGGCCACGCGGGATGTTCCCATGGAAATAGACATCTATTTTGCAATCCACAGGGAACATGTTTTTACATTATTGATGGCCTGGTCGGAGATGCTTTTTTGAGGCCTTTTAATTCATTTTAGTAATGGAGTGAAGTCAGTGGGACCTCACACTCTCACTCATCGACAGTGAGTATTAGAAGAAAAATGAAATCGGATTTAAAACCTGGATGTCATGTTTTGTACTAAAATTTTTTGCCTAAGAATCTTAGGTCCCAGCAGAGGCTAACAGAACAAACTATGGGATGTCATTTTCTCTTGCTATTAGGGAGAGAAATGTATGTCAATGCACATCACAGATCTTCAGAATCAGGTTGGTCCGCAGCAACTATCTCATGACTAGAATCACTTCGAGAGGGCGTCAACCCTGGCTGTAGTTGAAACTCACCTGGGTGTTTTCAAAAAGATACCTGGACACTAGAGATGCTGGAGCTGGGCAGCAGGCAATGGTGTCTTCCATTTGAAAATGTGCACAGTGATTCTGGGGTGAAAGTTCCACCCTTGGTGTAACATTTGTTATTTCTTAAGCATAAAGCAAACACATTCTCAGGATCAGCCTTTCCAGGTTAACAGCCCACAACGGTGGTTTCGGGAGCACAGAAAGGATCCAGGGGCCCCAAATCTACTCTCCCCTTCTGCTTAGTGGGAGGTTGGAGATCTTTTCTCACTGGTTCCTCCTTGGTGTCTCCTAGGCTGAAGTGTAACAGTAATGTGGGGTATCATTCATTACAGCATTTAACTTCGTAGTTCTGAGTTGTTTATACAATCAATAAACCACTAGACAAATCAGAATTGAGAAAGGTTTAGGATTTTCGTGTCCTCTTGGGAAGAGCAGGCCTGACCATGGGAGGCAAAGGAATTCACTGGTTACCAGAGTGTAACAGGCAGGGGAAGATTCCAGTCAGCAGATTTAGAGGTCCCCTAAAGCGGACTTGGTTTGTTTTCCCTATTTTGTGGGGTGCTGCCCAGGCTCACAGCTTAGTATGGAGGAGTCAAGTGTAATGGTATGAGTCTTCCCTGGGAAAGATCAGAGAAGCAGAATCTGGTGGTATCAAAGGCCAAGTTCTAGCCTCTGCACAGTGATGGAGATGAGGTCAGGTTTCCTGGTCACGACCACAGGGCTTCTCTTTGTGGAATTCTTGGGGGTAGAATCACTCTGAGGCTATGTCTCTAAGACATTGCTACCATAGGTTAAAAAGTAAGAGCTTTGTCCACCAGCCAAATGCATGAGAACACAATCTACTTGATCATTATTTTTCTCTAGGTTGATCAGTTATTTCAGTGTTATAGAAACACATCCTGAATAACCAGTCAATTTGAGTCAGTTGTGTCTAAAACTAGTCAGTTATGTGAAAATAATTAGTTGAAAAAAATTAGTTGAACTTTCCATTTGGCATGCACATAGCAGAAATGTAAAGTACTAGAAAATTCTGGTTGATTATAGCTTTCCTTTTAGTATTGAAAATGGTGTGGTAGCCAGTCTAGGCTTTAAAATATCTAGAAAGTTAACACTGCATTGTTCATTTTAAAATAGTTAATTTTATATAATGTGAATTTCATCTCAGTAATAAAATATACACACCACACAAAATAACCATTAATAGAAAGAGCAAAATTTTCCATAGGGGAACATTTCCTATCTATCAAGTCTAAATTAGCCATCTACCCCATTAGTTTTTATTGTAAATAACTGGAGTCTTTCTTTGTTATGGTCTTTATTACAACTCCGGAAAGAAAACATAGGCCAGGATATAGAATGACCTGGGTGCTGGTGACATTTGGTATTCTCTGGTTGCCCATGCAGTTAATCAAGTACAGAAATAGATGCTTTGGAAACTGATTTGCTTAGCCTTCCAATATCTATAGCAATCTTTTTTCAGTTCCTAGTCCATGGGTTGACTTGAGCACAATAAAAAGAAGCAGAATCTGCCAGAGAAGCCTTCAGCCAAGGCAGCTAAACAAGCTCTCAGAGCAGTGCAGGCTTCCAAGTTCTGCAAGTGGCACCCAGGCAGCAGTCAGGGCTGGAGAGACGAGCCCTAGGATCGCTTGTACCACAGACTCCAAATTTCTGTGAAACCAGAAAGAAACATTTCTCAACCTCGATTTTACTTTACAACAGACATTTTTGGAGATTGCAATTCTTTCTCAGGGGAAAACATTTCATAAATGTTCCTTTAGTATTTAGTAAAGTATAACTTTAGCCCAGAGACATAATTGTTGGGCACTGTAAATATTCTGACATTATGCCTTAATGCTTCTCTTCAAAGTCATAGGCAGCTCAGTCCAGTGCTGACCATTCTCTTTGGACAGAACAGGACATAAAGCTTATTGGATAGTACAGGGCTGCAGTGGGATAATTTGCAAAGCTGGCTTCTGACTCTATCAGGTTGAACTCTCAACTAAAGCTAAAAGTTTAAAATCATTGGAAGGTCAATAGTCATAGATAAGATGAACCAGAGGCCTGAAAGTTCTTCTTTTAAAAAAAGTGGTTGACTTTATTCATGGAGAAAACAATTTTCTCTCTTATTTTTGATTTTCAGTGACTAATCAGTTATAAATAGATTAATGTCGGCATTTTCAATTTTCTCATGATTGACTGGATAAAAACAGTTTTGCTTGGCTTTAGGTCTTCAAAGTCAGGCTCCATTGCTTAATGAAAGGTGATTTCAATGATTAACTGACTGAAATGCCATCTTTGACAGAAAAGGTTGAGATATTTGCATAGTGCCTCTATGGCTTTGCCTGATAAATGTGAGCTGCTTTATCTGGTGCTCCAGTAAATAATTTGCCCACATTGTAATTAAAATGATAATGGAGTGTCTTGAATGCTATGCAATTGTCCTGCTCATCATGAATTATCCAGGTAATTGCAACAGTTCTTTGCATTGTGTGAGCTGCAGTGATCAAGCCAACAAACGCTTTGCACAACGGAAATTTGCTAATATCGTTTGACCGGGAAGTAGAGAAAGGTGATGATAAATAGTGAAAATCTCTCTCCCTTAAATACCCATAAATCATAGAACATATTATGGCCTGAGAATTAATTTGAGCTTAGCTTTAAAGTGAGTAAAAAAAAGTTTTCTATTTTTGCATCATTTTGTTAATTTCACCCCGATGCAATTGATGTCACATATGCCGAAATTGTCCTACAGATGTGCTCTATTTAGCCTCCTTTTTATTGTCCCATGAAGTTTCCGTTTATCATCTTTCTTTTCTGATACAATAAAAGAGATAATACAATATGTCTTATGAATATTTTTCCACCAAAAGTGAAAAACTATTATAAAATCTAAACCTAGGAGGTCACAACAGAAAAGTCATTGTGCGTGTATGTGTGTAAAATCATATGTGTGTGTGTGTGTGGACCTGAAGAGTAGTCTATATACAAAGGGTATTTGTCAGAAAGATAAACTTAAGCCATCGACATGTAACAAACCTTATCTGTTTTTTTTCTTTTTCTTTTTTAAATTTTTATTGTTAGACTTATTGGGGTGACATTAGTTAACAAGAATTACATAGGTTTCAGGTGTACAATTCTACAATACATCATCTATGTGTAGCATTATGTGTTCACTACCCAGTGTCAGTTCTCTTTCCATCACCATGTATTTGGCTCCTCCTCTCTCCTCTCCCACCCCTCCCTCCTCTCCCACCCCTCCCTCCTCTCCCACCCCTCCCTCCTCTCCCACCTGCTTCTCCCTTCCCCACAGGTAACCACTGAACTATTGACTGTGTCCATGTGTTTTTTCTTTTTTCTTTGTTGCTTTCAGTTTCAGTTTTGTATTCCACATGAGTGAGGTCATATGGTTCTTGGTTTTTTCCTGTCTGACTGATTTCGCTTAACATCATGTTCTCAAGGTCCATCTTTTTTCTTTCCTTAAGATATTCTACCTGGCCCTTGTCAGTCACTCTGGTTTAAGAACACTGTCTTAAACAGGAATGGGGTTTTCTACTGATGTTTGGTCCTTTTTTCCCCCCTTCCTTCTTTATTACACTTGTTTGTCTCTTTAGTAAAAATTAATCATTCAAAAACAATGTCTTAATTGATTAGTGTTTCTTCCTATGTTTAGGCTGTATATATTAATGGTTATACAAGGTCCTAAAGCACTGCTTGGAGCATTGGGTCTCAATCTTGGCTGAATATTGGTGTCCTCTGGGAAGCAATAATATGTTAAGAAACAATAACAACAAAATACCTCATACACTTGTCTCATCTCTACAGATTTACGTTTAATTAACTTTAAACACCTCACCAGGATATGGTAATGTGTGAACAAACTTGAGAGCCATTTTCTATGGTCATTGTTGTTTCATTCTGATAATGCTGTTTAATGTCTCTCTCTGCAATAATTCATTATTATTATTTAAAAATTTTCTTCCTTGGTGAAGGTAATTTGTAATTTTTTTCATAGTTAAAGGACAAACAGAGCCATTGATTTTATTTCATGATACACATAAATAGAAGTTTTGGTTGTCTTACCACGTTTCTGTCAGATGCCAACATTTCCTCCTCTTGGAAGTGTTTCTTTGATATTTAAAAGAAATCATTTCCAATACTTCATGTAAGCATATCATAATTAGAACCTAATTTCCAGCTCAAGTAATGTTGAAGACTTGAGGGAATTTAGAAGGGGAAAGAGCACTATTCTAATTAGAGAAATGTGGCCTCAGTAATTTGTGAGAAATAATACAGGGTAAGAGGGTGAGACTTGCATTTGACCCAAACACTGGAATGCTATTCCAGTTTACTTATTCAAAGTCCCCAGAGGGAATATATATTATTAGAATAAAATGGTGGAGCCAATTTATGCTCTGGCTCTGAAAGCTACTGTAGAACTTTATATCAGGGTGTCCAACCTTTTGGTTTCCCTGGGACACATTGGAACAAAAAGAATTGTCTTGGGTCACACATAAACACACTAACACTAGTGATAGCTGATGAGCTAAAAAAAAAAGTGTTCATGCATAATTTTTGTAATGTTGCAAGAAAGTTTATGAATTTGTGTTAGGCCACATGCAAAGCTGTTCTAGAGTGCGTGAGGCCCGCAGGCCCCAGGTTGGACAAACTTGGTCTATATTGAGCCATGTGGAAGGCTTAAGTTTTTTCCATATTAGAGACAGTTCTGAGGTCTAGAATCAAAACAGGTTCTATAGGCTGCTTGATTAGTTGCCCATGGAAATGACCTGGGTTTTAAAAAAAATGCTTTTGCTTGGGATCTCTCTCTTACCACCAGAGATATTGACTAAATTGGTATAATACATGGCTTGGCTAACAAGGTGGATTCCAATGTGCAATCGCGATAATAACAACCCGTGTATTCTGTTTCTTTCCCTTAGAGTGCACTCCTGAGCCTCAGATCTGTGTGCTTCAATGGTAAGCGCCGGAGCACCAGCGAGGAGCAAAAGAACGGGAAGTTCTAGAAGCCCTCAGGATGTCTTCCTGTCCACACTCACTTCTCCTCACCAGGTGGGATAAGGTGAGTCTTAAAAATAAGAAGGGGGCGAAGAAGAAACAGAGATGGACAGATTCTTGCCCCCCAGGACAGGGCAGGCCCTGTTCCTGTCTTCCTTTGCTAGCTTCGCGGGATCCAGGGACTGCAAACTAAAAACATGCATGTATGCCCATGATGTTTAACGTTCTTGAAAATGCACATCCCAGGACAGAGGTCAATCCAGAGACAAACTTTTCATCCATCACAGTAGAATGAGATGTGAAGGTCAGGAACGTATCAGCCGCGATCCCACTTTCATGAGACCACTTACCCAATCCCTGCCTGGACACCTGTGACCGTGAGATGGATTGTTTCGTGTCTCAGGGCGTTTGGCCTCTGATGTTGCCTTAGAAACCTTTTTGAGGTTAGTCCCAAGCCATTCTGTACATTACCTCTAAAGTCCTCTGTTGTTTATTTTTGATTTGAACTTCGTTGAAATGTATCTTATTTGATCCTTGTCAAGATTATAAACCATGGACTCAAACTGCCTGGGTTTAGTGTCCTAGGGTCACTAATTCCTACCTATGTTGACCTTAGTAAAATGCTTAATCTTTCTGAATCTGAGTTTCATCTTCTTTAAAGTAATGGTACCTATTCCACAAGGTTGTAATGAATAATAAATAAAAATATAAACACATAACAATTGAATAATAAATACATTTCAAAAATAAAATAATCTATGTCCTAGCACTCAGTACAGAGTCTATCACATACTAAGAGCTTAGTTAGTGCTAGATGTTTCTCTTCCTCCTTCTTCTCTACCCTTCCAACCTATCTCACTGGGTAGTGTTTTACTGTTTGCTCCAGAACAAAGTTCAGAGAAAGATAATAATAACAGCTATAATTGTATCTAATGTTTTGGAGCAATTATGATGTGCTAGGCACTTTTCAGGCATTATTTTACTAAATTCTCACATTAACATTCTGTGATGGTTAGTATCATTGTAGATCTCAAGAAACGTGTGGTTCAGAGAGGTTAAGTAATCTGCCAAAATAATATGCTGATAAATGATGGAAATAGGATTTTAACCCAGGCTCATCTACTTTATAATGCTATAATATAATAAACCTAAAATTGAACAATAAGAATTTCCTTAAGTCAATTCTTCGTTTCATCAGAGAAATTAGGTCTCCTTTCTTGTTGCCATAGAAAGATTACAGTTCCTAAATATGTATAAACAGCAGATTTCCCCCATTTTTTTTCTTAGTTGACTCATTCTCTTCCATTGGGGACTTATTTGGAATCTGCATTTCTTCTGCAGCAGCTACTGGCCTCTGGAACTTCTCCTTCAGCACTACCTAACATCAGAAAATTGAGATTAATTTAATTTCAACTTCCACATATGTCTTATGGTTCCAAACTTTCGTCAATACAGAACTCATAATACTGCGGCAGCAAATATTCCAGCTTTAGTAACTCTCAATTGGAGCAGCAGTTTCCTCAACTAGCAACATGTCTTTTGACAAAGTATTAGTTGAAACTTAACGTATATTGTATTCTAGATCTACATTGTTGATAAGGACCATAGACTCAGACAGAGATTTATCTGAGAGAAGTTGATTGATAGAGTGAACACAAGAGTGCAAAAACCAGATTTCCTGGGTGCAGCTTTGCGGGGTGGTAATCAATCTATGCCCGTTTTCAGAGTGAGGACCTGTGAACTTACAGCCCAGCTGGGAGGCATCTCCCATCAGGAAGTTAATTGTGACACAATAACTCTTGTGCTCTGGAGGGGAATTACAAACTGTCTTTCCTCCACGGGTGGTGTCTAAACCTCCCGTATTTTTGTTTCTGCTATAGTGGCGTTGCCCATTCTCAGGTTTTCCCTGATATCTCTTTTTTCCTTTTGGCATTTATTTTGTTTGTTTAAAACTGCTATTTTTTTCCCCATCTCTCTTTTGATCTCCTATTTCCTTGGGTTCCATTGCTGAATTAGTGAGTGTGTAAGTCAGCTTAGGCTGCCATAATAAGATACTACAGACTGAGTGTCCTCAACAACAGAAATTTATTTTCTCACAGTTCTGGAGGCTGGAAGTCCCAGATCAAGGTATTGGCAGATTTGGTTTCTGGTGAGCTCTCTTTTGATGGCTTGCAGACAGCTGAGTCCTTGATGTGTCCTTACATGGCCTTTACTCTGTGTGCATATATATAGAGAGTGCTCACTCTCTGATATTTCTTCTTCTTCTTCTTATAAGGACACCAGTCTAATGAGATCAAAGCTGACCCTATGATCTCACTTAACTTTAATTGCCTCCTGAAAGGCCCAGTCTCCAAATATAGCTAGCCACATTAGGGCTCAGGGCTTCACCATATGAGAGTGGTAGCAGGCAGGGAGAGGGTGGACACAATTCAGTCCGTAGCAGTGTAGGCCCTCTCTAGGGATATAGTCTCTTTCCTTCTTGTAGCAGGTACTTCACATTTCTAACAGGCACTCCCATAAGAATAGTTCATGATCTCTGTATTATTTATTTTTCTTTCTGTCCAGCATGTTTCTAAGGCTTTCTGGACCTTGCACTGTTATGCCACAGCACCTCTTCATCTGGAATTTTTTGGGTCTGTGAGAATTTTATCATGACAGAGCAGATGCCTTAACATATTTCTAGTTTACTTTCTTCTGTCATCTCCAGTTTTAAGCACTATCATTGTTTATTCCTTGGGGTTTTCCTTTTATGTACAACCCCTTTCATTGTTCAAAACCAGATGCTTGAGGTCACTCTTGTTTTCCTCTCAGCCCCAAATGAAGTGGAAAATTTAGTCAGCCCTTTCTGAGCCAACCCCACCTCTGCTCTCTTTAGCCTCTAGGAATAAAGTACATTTAAAGACAGACCATGATCATGTACACTTGAACTTCAATCCTTCTGGAAGCACTACTTCTAGGAACTATATATTTCAGAAACTTGACAAATTTATAACAGTATTCCTGGGTCTTGGGAATGAAATAAGAGGTAGTTGAAGAGAACCATGGAGGAACCATGGACTTTCTCCAATTATACCTCAGAGTACAACATAGAGCTTGAGCCCACTCATCACTGGAAATCAAGGGATTCATGGGAAAGGTCGGTCAGGCTCCTGTGCTTGGGACCCTTTCAGATCTCACCCTATGTATCTCTTCATCTGGCTGTTCATCTGTGCACTGCATCGTGTCCTTTATCATATAATAAACTGGTAAATGTAGGAAAGTGTTTTGCTGAGTTCTGTGAGCTATTTGAGCAAATAACCAAATCTGAGGGAAGCGGTAACTGGAACCCCTGAGTTCCAGCCAAGTTGGACAGAAGTCATGAGTAACGTGAGGACCTACTAGTTGTGATTGGCATCTCAAGTAGGTGACAGTCTCATGGGACTGTGCCCTAACCTGTGGGATCTGATGCTATCTTTGGGGAAAATAGTGTCAGAATGGAGTTAAATTGTAGGATATCCAGCTGGTGGCACAGAGAATTGCTTGTGGGAAACTGCACTCCCTACACAGTCTGGCATCAAAAGTGTTGCAAGTATGGCAGTGGTGTGAATAGAGGAGAAACACAAGAGGGAGAACTGAGCTTTTTCATTATATAATTTCTCCCAGGATCAGCCCTCTTTATTCCCACAACCCGTGCTCCAGAGATTAAAACCATGCTTTCTCATCAGGGTCTTGTTTAGAGGTTCACGCAGTCTGTGCCTCCTTCAGTGTTCTCTGTACCTTTCTCTCTCTCTATACGTGACCTTTACTTGGCTCCTCAAGCTTCTGCCTTCTTGTACCCACTCCAGAGATTTGTACCCTGCTTATCCCCTTTCTGTCCTTCCCTTCCTGGTGAAATGGGTCTGCTTCTGTTATTTAAAGGGACACACTAATTTATACCAAAGTATTAATGCAGTGGCTCCTGGCCAAGAACCATGGTAGTAATGGTTCCGGTGGGCACACGTAACACAACTGAACCTGAACTGAGGCTCTCAGCGTCCCACTCCAAAGGAGGACTTTGGGCGGGACTGTCATTCTTCAGAAGAAGCATTTATAGGCCGAGGAAAAGGGCTGGGACAGAGCTCAATCCACACCAGTCAGGGTTGATCAGGAAAGAGTGTGGTGCTGGCGTTGGCTCCTCTTCCTCCTCCATAAGATGAAGAGCAGGGGGGCAGCAACTGGCCAAGTAAGGAGTAAAAGGTACTGTGTTAGGGACACATTTTGTAGAACTATGTCTATTAGCACACACAGCAGGGTTATGTCAAATATATTGCACTTGTCTTCTCTGAATATGTCTACATGTATGGGTTCTTGTAAAAATAGGTTCTGTTTGGTTCTGACCCTTGGCCATAGCTAGGGAGACTTCCAGAGAAGTTGGACTTCCTAAGTAACCAGGATCATCAATGAAATATTTCTCTGTGGGGGTCTGGCTGACTATTGTGAAAAAGCACCAATGTGAAGACACATACGTAATAATTAGTGACAAGAAAGTGACCACTCATGTCTCCTGGGGGTATTGTTCTTGCTTCTGCTGACTATGGTGTAATTATTTGTTTCATATGCTTCTGCCCAACTTAGTTTTTGGACCCCAATTGTAAAAAGTATCTATTTATTTATCATCTCTTCTATCAACATGCAAGCTTTGTGAAGGTAGAAACATGTTTTTCCTGTTCCTCATTGACTCCCCAGCACCTAGCATCGTGCCAGCATACGGTAGGCACTCATGTAGTCCATCAGTGAATGTTTAAGGCATTGGCTCTGGAGCTGGTTTTCTTGAACCTTCTATAAATCCAGAAAATCAGTTAAAGAAGTAAAATTGCCCAACCATCCATTTTCTCTTATTCCTATTTAGATATTTACATTTGAGACCTTTTTGTTTACTCCTCTATAAAGCTCCTTCCTTTGTCTCTAAGAAGAATTTTCTATCATATCTTATTTTAATTGTACATCTAAGAAGCCAAACTTCTTCAGCTTTTCCTTGTTTCATTTGGGGCTTTGTGATCTTCCCGTGCTTAATTTGTGCTGATTTTTCATAGGCTGCTGTCAGCTAAGAGCTGAAATCTGAAGTAGTGGAATAAGACATCTCTTAAAAAATATTGTGGCAGATTAGCAGTGACCACGGTGTTCATATACCTGTGGAAGTAATTTCATACCTTATTTCCTATGCAGGTTTTCCAATAGTATATTCATATTTGGATGGGATGTAAACATAGGATTACTTCTTCCTCTTTTCTTTCCTCTTCAATCCTATGAATTTTTTTCCAAACAGAAATGAATCTCATGATGCATAGAGAACCATGCATCAGAGTATTTAATGGCCAGCCCACCTCTGACTGTATCTCTCACATTTTCTAAGACGGTGAGTTGTGATGGCATAAAACAAATCTCACATGGAATATTCAGGATGTCTGCTGTCTTATCCTCTTGATTTCCTTGCATAAAATCTTAGTTAAAAAAACACATGTATTGGAGTTCCTTGGTGGTGTAGTGGCTAAGGTTTCGGTGCAGTCAACGCTGTGGCCTAGGTTCGATTCCCAGCCAGGGAATTACCCACATAAAACAAAACAAAACAAAACAACCCCCCCAAAAAACACATGTATCACATTTCATTTCAATATCTTGCCAGTAGAGCTAGCAGGGCAAAATATATCATTGAGGTTCTCTTCAATTTACCAATTGCTTTAATCAAATTGCACATTTGCTAATTGCATTAGTCCCAATACATTTTCAAAGAAGACTGTTAACTTCTCGCTAGCTATTCTCCTAAGAATTGTTTGTATCACTTCTAATTAATAATAATAACAAGGAAGTGGCTCAGTGGGGTTGATGGGGTGCAAACATTTCAAGGAGTAAACCTGTGCTTATAAATTGAGATGACATTTATTAGTGAGTTAGTCATTATAAACAACTTTATAATTCTATGAGCCTTGGGGTGAAATCAGCAATTTCATTTCTGTATGATGCTGTTTGATGAAGTGTTGAATGCAAAAGATTAATACCTAATAGGATTCTACCTCGGGGTGGGACCCTGAGAGTTTATTTGGATGAAGATTTAATGCAGATATACATTCTTCTTGTAAAGGACATTTATTAAATGGCAGTTAAAGCTACCTAACTGTTATCTAGGTCAGGGCTTTTAAAATTGGCATGAAATTGGAAACTTTTAATGAGTTTTCAAATATCTCCTATGAAATTTTCATTCACCCTGTTTTCAGGATAGAATTTGTCTTAAAGAGCTAGAGTTGAGCTCTTGGGTTTCCATATAAAATTTCTTATTTCTAAGTTTTGGAAATGGTTACAGGTAATGGTTGCCCAACATTGTGAACGTACTTAATGCCATCGAATTGT
Source organism: Lyroderma lyra (assembly GCA_004026885.1). NCBI lineage: Eukaryota > Metazoa > Chordata > Mammalia > Chiroptera > Megadermatidae > Lyroderma > Lyroderma lyra. Next base: position 460,615 of record PVJL010000272.1, read on the forward strand.
GCACTTAAAAATAGTTAAAATGGTAGATTTTACACAATTAAAAATAAAAATAAAAAAGGACAGCAGCCACAGAAAATAATAGAGAATAACAAAATCAAAACTGGTAGAACTTTGGCAAGATTAATCAAGAAAAAGAAGAAATTTTTATGATGTCTGGAATTTGCTTGAAAATAATCCAGAAAAAAAAAAGTGGTGGGAGATATATGGCACGATAATGTCAGGTATTAATAATTGTGAAAACTGGTGATGGGTACATGGAGTTATATTATGCTTTTTGCTTTTGTATTTATTTATGTTTATATGATACTTCTTAAAGTATCATATAAACATAATAAAAACGTAATAAAAACATTACTATGTGTTTTTGAAGTACCTTCCCACACCTTCCTAAAGACAAAGACCAAGGGAGACAGAGAGTTTATTTATATTCAGAATGTTAACATTCCATTTCATACTTAACATAATTGTTTCCTTGGGCAAAACTCCTTGGGCAAAGCTTTCAAAGTGCATTTTCAGGGAAAATATATTTAGTTTTTACCAAACACTTTCATTTCTATGATAATTCTGTGGCTCTGTGCATCAATTGGAGATGGAAAAGCTACTTGCATGAAAGGGGCTGTTGAAAATTAGTTGGTAAACTTGAACAAGCAATTATTTTGTGGAAAAGAGAATGGGCAGAGCAATACTCCTGACTCTCTTAAGATGTTTGAAAGGCTCTCCTTTTGCGGGTGGCATTATCTTAACCATTATTGGAAAAATAAGTCAATGTGCTTAGAGCTTGCCTCTGTAGGAGGTTAGTTTCCATTGGGCCCTGTACTAGGCTGAATAATGACCCCCAAATATATCCAAGTTCCAATCCCTGGAGCATATGATGTTACCTCATATAGCAAAAGGGATTTTGTAGATGTGGTAAAGGACTTCTGAGGTGGGAGCTTACCAGAATTATCCCAGTGGACCTTACATGTCCACAAGTGTCTTTGTAAGAGGAAGGAAGAGGGAGATTTTATGATCGAGGAGAAAGTGATGGAGCAACGGAGCAGAAAGGGATTTGACACAGGCAGAAGATGACGTCATGATGGAAGCAGAGAGAGATTCTGAGATACTACTCTGCTGCCTCGGCAGATGGAGGAACCAGGGAAGGCTGCTCTAGGAGCTGGAAAAGGAAACTAATTCTCCAGTAGTGCCTACGCAGGGGGTGAGGCCCTGCCAAAACGTTGACGCTCATTTTGGACCTTCGGTCTCCAGAATTGTAGGAGAACACATAACTAGTGTTGTTTTTAGTCTCCAAATTTGTGGTAATTCATTATGGCAATCATAGGAATCTAATACATGTAAAAATGCATGTGTTATTGGATAGAGTACCATGTAAGGCTAAAGAACTGCTCATGTTTTTGTTCCCTCCATTTCCTGTAACTTGTGGATATAACCCAGCCCAACCACATGACATCATGCTTTCCCCCCGAATGTTTTTCCTGTCAAGGTGTTCCCAGATGAAGGAAGTTTCATGACAGAGCAACAGCCATGTTCTCAGTAAGCTCAAACAGATTGTCCAAAGGCTCCCTGAAACATCACTGTTTCATGCTTTCTTTATAATTTAATTTAGCTTAACAAGCATTTCTTAATTAGACTCCACTGTTTGAGTCTAACACTTGGCTAGTGTAGCATAAGCAATAGTAGCCATGACATAATGCAATATCCAAGAGTAAAGTTGCATAGGAAGTGTCATATTTTTATGCATAATTAGAAAATTTGTTTTCAGTTGGGGCTCCAATGAGGTTGTGATTGTCCACTAATGTACGGACATGCCAAAGAACACAGAGAGTGGTGCTGAGTTTAAAGAATGCCAGATAGGCACCTGCCATTCTTATACTGACAAGTAAAGTAGGCAGGTCACATTTACAGGGAAAATAACAGGGGAAGAAATACTATTTGTTGGGAATCTAAATAGAACTTCATGTATTAGTAGGTTCAGAGACTAAGAATTATATACAGAGAATTACAGGGAACCTGAAATAAGAAAATGGCCTCACCACACCAAATAGCATTGAAAAAGATTTGGGGAACACAGAGGTGATAATGATGAGGATGTCAACTTGAAATTGTCTTTATCACACATCATCATCATCATCATCATCATCATCATCACTACATTGACTCAGTACTTACTATGACTCAGGCTCTGTTCTAAGGGATTTATATGTGGTAGTTTACCTAATTTTCCAAAGAACTCTATGACTCAGGTGTTGGTTTCATAGATGAGAAAACTGGAGAGGTTAACTACCTTGCCCAAGGCACACAGTTAGTATGCAGTGGAGCCATTTCTCAACACGATTATTCTGCCTAAAGATCTTAATTATCACACTACATGGACTTATCATTCAACAGTTTACACTATACAGTTTCCATTTTACCATTTGGGTTCATCCTTCCCAACCAATCTGTTTGTCATCTTCTGTTTCATAGTTAAATATGTCATCCAGACATATTTACGTATGGATAGTCAGAGTGAATGGACACTTTCTACCCATTGCACTCAAAATCCTGGTAACTAGAGTTGGTACAAACAGCTTCTTTTACAGAATGGTGTGTTTACAAGACTTAGTTCTTTCTGGACATGCTGCTATTATAGTCTTTATTACAATAATTTGAAGCCCCTTACTATTTATAAAGGAAACCATTCAGGCAAGCATGTAAAATTACCAACAAAGGCTTCTTTTTTGTTGAAGCAATAGAAATGTCTTTTAAGGTGAGCATACATTGAACATCTTCAGCATTTTTCATTTACTGTTTCTTTCTTAGGTGGTTTAAATCATTACAGAGTCTGGGTTCTCTGGAAAGAAGTACCATGTATTAAAACCATCTTGATAACAAGGTTCTTGCTGCATCAGCAATGACAGCCTGCCAGACCCTTCTGTTATGTGTGGAATGCTGTTGCTAGCTTTTTAATCATCATTTTCTTCCAGAGACTTTTTCTCTTCTGAGTAAAAGAAAGTGAATTTTTCTGTTTGTTCTGTTGGCATGAGTGCATTTAATATGTAACTTAAATATGATTTAATTAGAGTGATTATCTTTGGGTCTTTATGCCAAAACTAATGATGACTGTTTTGATAATCTAGGTCTTCTAGTTATCTTTCCCCCTCCTTCCCCTTTTTTGTAGTCCTGCATTTTGTGGCCAAAAAACATTTAAAAATGTTCTTTTTACAGCATATTTTGCCTTTTGAGTTTTATCTTCCACTGAGGGTTCAGGGACAACATGATCCACTTCTCTCTGTATTTGGTAAAAATGATGAAATTGTATTTTTTTCTTTTGTGCTTTGCCTGTTCAATATTTCTCATCTATAATTCATCTTATTTGAAACAGATAGGTATCACTGCTTTTCCCTTAGGTACTTCAGAATATTCTTCATTATTTTGAAGGATAAGATAGAGAAATAAAAAGAGATATGTACATCAACAGAATTCGAGATCATTTTCAACATTGTGATCTGTGGGTGAAACTAACTGTAGCCATCTCAAAGGCAATCATTAAGTTTGTCCCCTTTAACACCAATGAATCAGTAATATTTTATACTGTTTCACATGCAGATGTGTATATGTACATGCATTTTATTTTAGAATACAATTTTGATAAATTTTTTGTCCTCTCTTTTCCCAGAGCTATCTTTCTCTCTCTACAAGACAGTTTTGCCCATCTAGGGGTCATGCGATTACAGTAGGAATATATTTGGGTAGGAACTAATCATGTTACTCTAGTCAAAGTCCTTTGACTTTGAGAATTTGACAAAACTCAAAGGATATTTGACAAAGGGATTTAGAAACCTCATTGAAACAAAGTACTTACAGATATTTCATACAAATGGTGACTGAAGACTGCTATGCCATCAGTCACCAAGGCAGCTGTGCTTCACTTTCACTCTTGGACTGCAGGCTTTCAAGTGTCTGCCTCTTTCTCTTTTTCTGCAGATTAGTATCATCTATTACGCATCTGTCTCCACCAAAATGGTGAGCTCAGCCAGCGTCACATGTCCCTTTACTTCAATTACATTCTACCCACTGAGTATAGTTGAGATATTTCGTAAATTTTGAAAGATCATTTTGATTGGGTGCTGGCTAGACAATGGATTGCCTGCTGTGGGTCCTCATGTCTACCATTGATCTAATCAATCACAGCAGTTCTACAATGGATAACTCGTTTTTTTGACTGCTTCCAAGGTTAAGGGCTGGGCAGGCATACTGACAGACTAGAAGAGCTAATAGGAACTGTGACTGGCTCAGGAGGTAAATAATGTTGAGAAATGTATTTTTTTTTATAGACCAAATCACCCTTTTTGTTTACAATAATATTATTGTATAATATTTATATTATATAATACAAATATAATATGACAAAGTTAGCTGTGCGAATTAAGAAAAATACCTCACTATATCTCTAATCTACCTTCACTGACATTTTAGGCCCTTTCAATTTCATTAAAAGCAATTCTCTAGGGCCCTCCTTGCTTTCTCCCAATTTTATGGTTGGATTTCTTTCTGCCTGGCTCCTGGCCTCACCTTTTCTTTCATATAGGTACTGCTGCAGCCCCTTGGGTTAGAAGGCAGATCTGTTGGTTTGTCTGGACCCTTGGCATTTCCCAGCATTGTCCCTGTATTCTTTCCTCTTCTTGTGCCTCAGGGAGGTTATTCCACTTTAACTAAGGTTTTTAGACCCAAACTCCAGTACTAAGTTAAGTGTGAGTATTTGGAGCTCCTTGGAGGTGTTGTTTGAATGTTTAGCTTACTCATGTGATTTTCTAATTTCTTTCTAAGGAGAGTGGAGCAGAGCAGTTAGTTTCTTATAACTTTGTTGGTTATGTCTCAGAAAATAGAAGATAAATTCTTTTCTGAATTGTGAATGGAAACTAAATTAACACTTAGGCAGGAAGTAAATGGGATTCTTATCGTGAGAAATCCAGGTCAGCAGAGTCATCTTGTTGGAAGGGCAATCCTAATTGGGATGACATGTTTTCAGACTGAAGATATTAGTTAATTGTACTTATAAATTCCTCATGTTCAGATTTTTGATGTTTTATCGTGGCTACCTTTGAGGCCTATATTAAAAGTTTTATTTGAGGTGCAGAGAAATCACTCACTTCACAATTATATTGCAGGCTTCTTGATAAATTTACCATTGGTCTTTCTATCCAAGGAGAGTTTAATAATAAATCTGCATCTTTTAACAGCAATATCAAAGCCCTGGTGCTCTTTCCCTCCTGTATTAGATCTATGCCCTGACACAGGATATTGTGTCATTTCCTAATCCCAGCACATTGAGCAATTATTCAGTTTGTAGAGCAGCCTGAATGATCACATTATCAGCCTTCAAAGTCAGAGTTATGAGCAGAATTACTTATGGAAGTTACAGCATTCAGCCACCCTGCACAAAATGATTTGAACTGGAGTCAGAGGGCAAAATTTGGGGACTGATGTGAGCAATGATGAGATGTCCTCTACAGTCCTCAGATTGTCTTTTTCTACTTGTTCTCAAGGAACTTGGCTAGAATACAGGTATGAAAAGGAACATACAGTGAAGTTACTACGTTACCTTTGGTGAGCCATTTGGCCTCTTTGGAGCTCCATTTCCTCTGTAAAATTAAAATGCTGAGTGTGATTAGCAGTTTCTAGCTCAGGCAGTGGGTTGCTTAGGTGTATCATGATTGGTTACAAAGTGTGTTATAGGTAATTTGTTACAGATTACATTTATAATAGTGAGGTTTGGGAAATAATTTTGTTTTTAAAGAGTGAGTTCAAGGCTGTTCCTATAATATTGTTTCTCTCATCTGCTTGCATTAAGGTGTGCTTTTGTAAGTAAAAGACTAGAGAGAGGTATATTAGTTTCCTAGGGCTGCCATAACAAAGTATCACAAATTGAGTGGCTTAAAACAAGAGATATTTATTCTCTCATGGTTCTGGAGGTCAGCAGTTCAAAATCAAGGTATTGGTAGGGTCAAGCTTCCTCCAAAGCCTCTAGGCTACAGTCTGGTGAATCAGGAATCAGTAACATCTGTAAATGACATCAGTAATATCAACAACCAGTGGGGAACCCTCCAGGCACTTGAGAACAATTTGCCAATGCCAGTATTTGCTTTCTTGGAGACACAGCTCTTTTGTGAAAAATCAGTAAAACATTCTACATAGTTGAGAACATTAACTCCTCTGACTTCTGGATTGTTTTTGGGGAGTCCTTCATTTGGCTTTGGGGGCCCAACAATCATAGCTGTTTAGATGGACCTTACTGGAATGATCCCAGGTAAACGGGATTTATTCCATCTTTAAAAATTTCCAGAAAGGGCATTTTCTTTAAGATCCATCCCAATGCTAGCTAAGCACTCCTAGTCTTAATAGTTTTTGTTCAGAATTTAATATTTAATACTATAGACTAAGTGGGGTTTCTTCTCTTTGTGTTTAGAAGAGTGAACTGCATTTCAAACTCCTTAAGTAATTTGGATGAATTATCTAATTTTACTTAAAATGCACAACAAAGTTCAATGCAGACTTTTTGAAGGGGGCCCTTTGGGATCGCAGGCAGAGAGCAGAGGCCAGAAGAGTCTCCAATCCGATTGATTCGTGACTGCATGGAAACTGTGGCTCCGAGGTCATGACCTGTCTTCTATCCCCGAGACTCTTTTTGGAGACTTTGTGGCTCAGGTGCTCCTTGAATGAGCCTCCCCGCCGATGGGTGAGAGTCTTCTGTGGACATGGCCTAGCAGAAAGATGTAGCTCTCGCTTCTCGCTGACGGCTGCAGCCTCGGTGACGGCACCGGGGGACCCTCCCTGTTCGTTTTCGGCAGCCTGCAGCCAATGGCCTTTTACAGACACACCAGGAACGGTGTGGTTGCCAACGACAAGCTCATGATGGCCAGCAACTCTGTCATCAATATCTCAGTAGAGGCAGACATCACCTTATACGAAGACATTCAGTACATGCAGGTGCCTGTGGCTGACGCAGTCATCTCGCACCTCTGCGACCTCCTAGGCCCCAGGAGGAGCACCCACGGTGTGGAGATGAAGCAGGGCCGCCCCCTGCTGCTCCGCGCGGCTTTCTCTGCTCTGCAGCCTCGGGAAGCAGCAGCCACCGCCCCACCCTCCCCCGCCTGCACCGAACCGCAGCGCCTAGTCCCGCCCAACACAGGCTCCGGCTGTGGGCGGGGGCAGCTCTGTCCACTAGGAGTTCAAGCTGTTTGTCAGGAACACTGCGCACTGGTCAGCTCCCCAGTGGGCGTGATCCCTGACATCTGTGAGGAGGAGGTTCATCTGATGAACAACCGTTGCCCGTCTCCGGGTCAGAGGTGAGTATCTGCCGTTGATCTGAGCTTGAATATTATGCTACTTTATTCTAAATAGAAAATCAGATGAGGGCTTTTATAAGGAAAAAGGCAGGGTGACTACAGTTTTTAACCTTATAATCCCTATTTTTGAAGAATAAAACTCACTAAATTTAAGTTTCCTCTCAGGGGAGTGCCAGGGCCTAACAACTGGGGCCAGGCCGGAGGGGAGGTGGCCCGGGAGGTGGCGCAGGAGGTGGCTCCGGCACCTGTGGCAGGTCGGGAGTCCTACAGCTTCCCCCAGGAGCAAGTCAGCCAGAATCTCACCTCAGTTTTTGGAACTCCAAACCAGAGCCTTCGGCATCATAGCACCTCCTGTGCCTCTCACAGTGAGTGCCAACCTACTGGATAAGAAACCTTCACGGGGTGCTCTGGGAGCCCTGGGATCTTCAGGCCACCTTAGCCCCCACCTTCAACCACAGTGCCCCAACTCTGAGTTGATAGATTGGACTTAAGCATAAGAGAGTTTTGAATAAAGTATTTCATTATGTAAAATTAAAAAAAATTATTATTCCAGATGGCGAAGTCTCAAGGTGCCTTTGGTGACCTCTCACCAGCCTTTGATGCAAGGTGACATTAGTTCCTGTGCCTGGGGCATGTGCCGAGAGAGCAGGCCTGATGTCAGGCCTCAAGGTTTCCCTCACAGGCTGTGGCTTGGAAGGTTGGAGCCCAGCCCTCTCACCTGTCACCCCCTCTTCGTGTAAGCTGGGCCTGTTGGAGGTTCATGTCCCTTATCAGTCAAAGCAATGACAACCCTCCTCCATGGGGTTGTTGTGGGGACTACATGATCACTACCAGCATACCTGGCATGTGGCAGATGCTTAAAGGGCAGCTCTTGTTATTAATGATATTATCAGTCTCTGCTGATCTGTGGTCAACACACTTATCTTCATAACAAAATTTTCCTAAACTGTGCACAATTCTTTATTTGCAAAGGGCTCTTTCAAAAAATCATCGTGTGTGTGTCTGCGCACATGCATGTGTGTGTGTCTGATGGGGGGGCGAGGGAAGTTCCTTTCAGACTCTGTGTCACGGGAGGCTTAGATTTAGCAGCCTTTTCAGAGTTCCCATTGTGTTTAATCCATGTGTTTCCAAGGATTAAAAAACAAGGAGCATAATTCCAGCTCTCCTTCAAACATCTTGTTTAGAATCACAGACCATTAGGACCAGTGCATCAGCCTGGCTAACCATCCATGAGGGCAGTTGCCCAAGGTACAAATGAGTTGACCCCACGACTTAAACCTTGGAATCTGGGACTGTCCAAACTTCCCAGGTGCCTGGGATCAGCTATTTTAATTAAGAGAGCTGCAGGAAAAAAAAAAAAAAAAAAAAAAAAAAAAAAAAAAATATATATATATATATATATATATATATATATATATGACAAACAAAAGCACAGCTGCTCCAGTTGACCCATAGCTGGGGGCTCAGAGCCCAGTGTAGTTGAATGTTCTTTCTCTCCAAATGCTCTTCTGCCCCCCCTTCCACAGAGGGAGTGCCCAGGTACACAGCTGGGGAGAAAAACTGAATGGAAGATGACTGCTTTGGACTGATCTCGTCCTGCGGATGGAGAAACAGGCCCACAGATTACCAAGGCAAGTGTGGCAAAGCTCCTTACCCCCAAAGCTGTGTTTCTGGTGGAAACCCAGATGGAGAATTTCTTTAAAAGTACTTTTAAAGAGAAATCTCTATCTATCTATCTATCTTTCTATCTATAGATAGATAGATAGACTGTCCGGAAAGTATCCAACCATGTAATATGAAAAATAGAGGCATATATGGCTGCATTATTTTTCTGGACAGCTCTCGTATGTAATTAAGTGTGATTTACAATTTTAAAAAACTTACCTATGACTTATTACTAAATTCACAAGTCAGAAAAATCCTCTCCCAGTCTACGTATCCTCACTTTTGTTTTTGAAAATAATGTCATTGGACCTCAGATGATAACAAATGCTTTCAAGCCTGCAAAGTTGATAATTTGTAAATACTTGCAAGCCTTTTATTTGAGCCAATTCAAGGATCTGATGACAAAGATGCTCTGTGAAGCTTGCTGTTGACCAGGCTTTTAACTTGCTGTAATCTAATGAAATGTTTTAGTTTGATCGGCTTTTTCTTTTTCCTTTGTTATGCACTGGCACCCCAGGCATTAGCTGGAAGTGAATTAAATGGCCCCAGAAGCTGTGATTCTGTAGGCAGCAAGATGTTAGAATTGAATTGATTACCTGGAAGTGTTTGCATGTAGAAGCAGCCCTCCTGCCTAGTCATTTCCATTTTAACCTAGGAGTTGTGTGGGAGGCTTGTTAATACCCTTAGACCTGATCCCTCTGCTCATGTGGCTTCCAAATCTGGGATGAATACTTAAAACCTATAAAAGGGAAATAACTAAAAGCAAATATGACAGAGGAGAAAAATCCTTCTAAAAATATTAAAACTATAATCATAAGAAGTGTCAAGTAAAAACAAAACAAAACAAATTCACACTTAGATAAGGAGAGACTGTATTTGAAAAGACTTGCAGTTGAGGGGTGGGGCGCTTTACAATAGGAGAACACGCTGAACCTACTGTCTACAAGTGTCTCAGACCAAGTGGGATATGGTCTTTTTTGCATGGGGAGGAGTAAATAAGGCTAGAAAATGCAGGGTGTGGGGAGTGGGGTGAGCAGGTGGTGTGATTGAACAGGTGAGCAGAAAATGTGTGTGTGCGTGTGTGTGTGTGTGTGTGTGTGTGTGTGTGTGTGTGTGTATGTGTTGTCGTTAGCTGATTCTCAGGAGAAGCTGTTGGGGCTTTTATCCCTGCTTTCCAGCGCTTCCTTCAATGCAAGCATGGGTGCAAGTTCAGTGGCTTGGGAGGAGAGGAGCGTGAGGAAAGTTTGGCAAGTCAAGTTAATGGGCATTTTTCAGATTGTTCAGTGGAAACAAACACTTAAACTGATCATTTATATTATACATTTTATATAACAAAGAATGGGAATTTGAAGGACCTGGGTCTGACCTTGTCATAGATAAACAAGGGGGTCATCCATGGGTCTTTCATAAATCACAGGTGAAAGGATGGTTCTTTGCAGTGTTAAAAAATAAACTGAGGCATATTAAGAATATTAAAAGTTTATTTGAGCAAAAATTGATTTGAATTGGGCAGTGTCAAAGTGGAAGTGGTTAGGAACTGGGGAGAGATTTTTGTAGAGAAAAAAGAAAAGACACACAACCAAGTAAGGAAATGATTGGCTGGTGTTTGAAGCCTAGTTGACTGTGATTGTTTCTACTTAGGTTTCATTTTTGTAACCCTCAGGCATTTACAGGCTTTGATTTGGGTTTGCTTTCATTTGATACCAAGGCATTAGGGCACCTCAAACTAATGGCTTCTTGTTTAATTAATTTAACGGCAGTAAGCTGTTTTCTGAAATGCAAAAGGATAAAGGTAGCAGCTGTAGTACTTCACGATCATCCCTGTTTTTCACAAGTACAGGAGGGGTTCTTGTCAAGTTCAATATTTTCAGCAGCTAATGCAGTTCACTTGCATTCTGCATTAGACTTCAGCTCTAATGCTGTGCTATATTTGAGAAAATGTATCAGATATGTATATATATTTATGTTTATAAATATATATAAATACAAATATATAAATATGGATATAACCTTTTTATTTTATGAAATGGCTTTGTGGGTGGGAGTAAAAATTTTGCATGGGACAGAGCTTGTGAATACTATTGCTGTCACAAAGAACCTGTGTTGTCCTTCAACACAGAGTCCCTGACGCTTCCTACAGGATGTGAGATCGCACCAAGATGTTTTTGTAATTGGAAACGGCTGGAATTTAGACTTTGCACTAACTTCACGGTGTTCTGAAATCTGGGTAAGTTTTCTTCTCAAGTCAGCATAAAACCAACCTTTCTTTCCTCTTCTCAGTTTCTACCTCTCCCCTCTTTTCCTTCCTTCTACTAATATTATCATGTTTTATATTGGGGAGCTTTATAGACAAACTTTCTTTTTCCATAATGAGTTGCTGCACCTGGACTATGCATTTTCAGTTAACATTACAACAATATGAAGCATAACTTAATAGTGCTTGATTCAGAAAGCACTTAAGAAACTTTTTGTCATTAGAACTATAATCATGAGCCTATCCAATTTCTTTTGATGTGTGGTGGTTAGTAAAGATTTATTTTTCTTACCTTAGACATTCAAAATATACATATACACATACATGTTTTCCATACATTTGAAATGAAATTAAATGAATAAATATTTAGATGATTGGTTGGTTCTGTTGAAAGAATAGGGTTGTAAAACAAAAAAAAAATTAACTTCCAGGGCTGAAAGCCTTTTCAAAAGAAAAGGTTTATTGGACCATTGCTAGGAAGAAAAAGACCAAGTCCTGGGGCCTGGGTAAGCGGAAAAGACAAGCATGTCTGGTCCTGGAGTTGATGGGCTTCTTAACACATCAAGTACAGGGAAGAAAGATATCACTTGGTATGAAGGAATTTACACTGGCTACAGATAAGTGAGTGGGATAAGGTGAAGTGGAGTGGTTCTAGGATGCACAGTCTGTAAGGAAGACTTTGGATTGGTTGTGGAAAATTCATATGTAAGCAAGAAGTGGAGGCTCCTGGGGTGTGGTGGCACCTAGCTATTCTCTTTTAGATAATTGAGGAAATAGCTAAGTTCCACCATACACTCAGAAATGTAAGCAGTCTAGCATTGCTTTTGCCCTGCAGTTATTAACTGATTACCTGTTCTTGTCCCTTTCTCCTACACTCTGGCCTATTGTAATTTAATTTAAACATCTCAGATTTTTCTCCTTGTCTGTATTTGAATGCCACTTCTCCCACTTACTACTTCTAAGTCCTTGAGCATGCCATTAAAACTCTCTGAGCACCTTTCTACTGCAAAATGCAAATAATAAGATATGCTAATGAGTTGTGAGGATTAAACTGAATAAATTTGCAAATGCAAAAGGACACAGACTAGGTAGTGAACAAATGTTAGTTTCTTTCTCTAATTTACTGAATGCTGGTACATGCAGGAAACTAGACTAGACACTCTAGGGGTCCTACTGTTAAGGAACTTAACAATTTAATTGGGGAAACATAGACATATATAAGATATGTATATGCATATGCATATCAACTTACACTTTCAAAAAAATCTCACTTAGGGACTTTGCAAAATGTTATTACCATTTGAAATTAATCTTACAACTTTATTCTGGTGCTTACCCATATTTCAATCTTAGGTGACTTCTTTTATTACCATTCCTCTGCCTTGGACACTTAGCACCCTTGGCATTAAAGTTTTACTAATGTAAAAATGATGCCCCTCCCCACTAGCACTGCCTTAGTAGTCATCACTGCAGTTGCACTAAATGCAAGAAATAGATCTGGACAGGAATCTTTGTCTTCCAGACTGTCATTCTCTCCCTGCACCTGCTGGTTTGCATGTCTTGGTTGTCCTGCACAGACTAGTTTTATTCCTTAGTGGCCTCCAAACACCAAGTTAGTCAAAGGAAATTCCCTGCCTCCCTTCTAGCATGAGAGTAAGGAATGGTGGGTAAAAGAAGAGAAGCATTCAGCCCCCACAGCGGGCCACGTAAATCCACAGGTGAGCAGCCTCAGCAATGACACTGCAGAAGAGCAGGCAGTAGTGGGCATGGGAGCTAGGGAACACTGGGCTGTACCTAGGCAGGACAATGGCAATTAGGCAGCAAGGTGGTCTGATTCATGGTCTGCCAAGCTCCAATGTTCCTTTTGTCCTGGGGGGCGGAGAGGGCATGGAGCTGTAGGGCTAAATGAGGCGTTGACACAGCAGCAGAGACTCTGCAGAAGATTTTGTTTTGCACTTGATAAAGGTCAACCTGTCGATCATGGCAATCACGTCTGTGAGGGATGCCTGCGAATTTCTTTCTAGGCTGTCTGGTTCTGAAAGAATTTCACATTGGAGGCTTGAAAATTGGGGTTAGCACCTCCAAGAGGCAACACAAAGATTTTGTAGACATATTTTAAGTAGTGAGAGGAGGACTCAATTACCATCTTGTGACTGCAAAATGACCCTGATAAGGGCCATACTTAGCCCAGCAAGGGAAGACCTTTTCATTTTTAGAGTCCAGTATAACAATTACTAAAGAGTTAACACTAGGTGAGTGCATGAAACAGACCTTAAGAAGAGATTTATGGTTTGAAGCTTCTTTTGGGGCCTGCATATCAGGCTGACCATGATTAGTCCTTTAAAGGTTTTGGGAAAACATTCAGAGGCCCATGGATTCTTAAAATGGAGCACAAAATTACCAATAGAAAGTCTATATAATATAGTCGATGTATAGTGAACAACTCACAGATACTGGTGAGTAATTTATTTGGTTGGTATCGATGTAAGAAATGTCCAAAACTGTAGAGAATTTTAATGAGTTTATTTGAGCCAAACTGATGATAATTGCCAGGGAGCAAAATCCCAATGGATCAAGGAAATGCTCCAGAGAATGGCAGTTTTGCAGCTTATTTAATACATTAGAATCAGGGGAGGAGATGTCAGGACTGCGCCATAAAGTCCATTGGTGATAGATTGAAGGGATGGGAGAAAGCAAAGTGGGAAAATATCTGGAATTGTATAAAAAGTAAAATGGAGAGATAGATACTTCTTTTATATTGGTGGGTACAGAATAGTTAATTAACATTTACAGCACATAGAGACATTGGGGGAACAAGATAACAATGAGGGGTTCTGTGGTCTCAAGCTCTGGTATGGTGAGCTGTGCCCTGAGAGATCTGGAAAAAAAGGCATTACTCTGGCATTCCAAGGGTGTCTTTTATCTTAGATGCAAAAAGACAATCGACCTGCTCATTTAAGGTAAAGATTGACCTTTTTGTTAAGAAAGCTACAGGCTTAGCAGGTGACTACTCACCATGACCAGCTTTTAGTTAGGAATTTTTAGGTTCAGACCAGCCTGTGTGGTTAATTGTGGTCTCTTGAGTGTGTAGGGCTGCCATGCTGTCTTCCCCTGAGCTTGTCAGGTTTAGTATGTGCCCCTTTTTTTGTCACATTAGGTAAAAACTAAAGATAGGAAGAAAAAACAATTTAAAACCCATGCAGTTTTTAAAACTTTATCATTTGAAATGATTGTAGATGCACAAGAATTTGCAAAAACAACACAAAAGAAGGTCTCACTTATCCTTCACCCAGTTTCTCCCACAGCAAGATCTTGCATGGCCGCAGTATAACAGCATGACTAAGAAAGTGGCATTAGTTCAATCTACAGAGGTTAATTAGAGTTTACCAATTTTGAATGTATGTGTGTGTGAATAGTTCTATGAACTTTTATCACATTTGTAAATTTGTGCAGCTACCACCACAACGGATATATAGAACTATTCCACCACCAGAAGCCTTCTTCCTACTCTTTATGGCCACCCATCCCCTCTCCTCATCCCTAACTCCTGCTAACCACCAATCTGTTCTCCATCTGTATAATTTTGTTATTTTTAAGAATTTTATATATATGGAATCATATAGTACCTTTTGAGATGGTTTAATGTCTTTGGGATTCACCCAGATTGTTGCATGCATCACTGATTTGTTCCTTCTTATTACTAGTAGTATTTGATGCATCGATGTAGGAGTTTGTTTAGTCATTTGGACAAGTGCATACTGATTTCTCATTATGGTTTTAGTTTGCTTGGCTAATCATATTGAATATATTTTGTGTGCTTATTTTCCATCTATATGTATTTTTTTTGGTATAAGGTCTATTATGCCTTTTTCCCATTTTCTAATTGGGTTGGCTTTTCTTTTTTATTTTGTGTGAGAGTTCTTTGTCAGACGTGGTTTACAAATATTTTCTCCTAGTCTATAATTTGTCTTTTCATACAGGTTAAGTATTAAGAAGAAATGCTACAATAGCTCTCCATAGAAAGGCCATTAAAGTGATCAAATGGCCTGGAGAATGTCCCTATGCTCCAGATTAAACTAATATTTCCTGATAGCATCTCACCTGCTAGGTGCTAAGAACTTAGCCAAACATTATTATGTTAAATCCTCATTCGAACGCTGGAAGAAAATACTATCCCTGTTTGACCCTTGAGGAAGCTGAGACTCACAAAGGTTAAATAATTAGTCCAAAGTCACCTGTTTAACACGGGTTAGAGCCACAGTGTTAACTAGAATCATACAAGGCTCTTTGTAATTGAGCGGCTGCCTCCTCTCTCATCTCCCTCTCACACTTGATGTGTCCAGTACTGACTCACCTCTTTCTTGCCTCTGATTTTAGATGCGAGGTTTTCACTGCCAGGAATGTCCATTTCCCTTTTGATCGCCTGGGAATTTATTTTTCAAAATGTAGCTCAGGTATCACCTCCTCTAAGGAGCTTTTACAAGCAGCTTGCCCCCACCTCCCCCACCTCAGCTTTATTCAGTCTCCACTAGCTACTGAAGCTACCTTGTCTATCGCTCCACATGTATTCACTGGTGTTCTAGTTTATTTATTCATATGTCTGTCTCTAAGAAGCTTTGAGCTCCCACAGAGGCAGGGACTGTGTTTTATTTGTGTTGCTCCAGCAAATAGCAGTGTCTGGCTGTTAGTGACTTTTTAGGCCTATTAATTAAAAAAAATAAAGATTAATTACTGCCCATGGACAGAAGTCCTAACTCAAATGCATGTAGATGTCAGGCAGGTTATAAATATGTGAGTTGGGTGCAGATAAGACTGTAGAGAATGGTGGGGCCTATTGTGAATGTGAGAGCTTTACAGCAGCACTTAGAGACATTCAAATTACATCTGCAAAACCACTGTGCCAGGTAAGCCAAAACCACCTGCAGGCAGAGTATGCCTGTGGGTTGCAGATTGCACACCCTGCCTTGGGAGTTCATAATCTCATTAGGGGGAAAAATACCTAAGAGAAATGAGAAATGACTGGATTAAAAAAAAAAAAAAAGTTGGTCCGTAGAGCTCCAGCATTTAACCACAGTGAGGAGCGGAGCCAGTTACCGAGCAAACCACAGTCAGATCTTTTGGTTTCCCTCATTATAAGCACTTGCATTTCCTTTATTTAGTTAAATACTATTATATTTATTTTTATTAGACTATATAATATATAATTTATATGTAATGCACATAGTTTATGATTATTTATTAGAATGTAAATATTTATGTTCTTTATTCAGGGTGTGTTATATTATTATTCATAGATTTCTACATCTTTTTCAGTTATGTGGGTTGCAAATGTCCAAACTGTACTTTGATTTTTTACTTTGTTTATAGTGTTTTTTGTTTTAGAGAAGTTTAAAAATTTTAATGTTTTTAAATTTATCAATCTTTTTTTTTTATAGTTTGAATTTTGTTGTGTTTTATTTAAGAAATCCTTTATATCTTAGATCATAAGGCTATCCTTGTATATTTTCTTCTAAATTTTTTTCAAGTTTTTCATTTGAGGTAGGGATCTCGTTTTATTTATTTTTTCCTATGGGATAATTGCATTATCAGGATAAACTAGTTATGCTGTAGTACACATTAAGCTGTAAATCTTCATGGCTTCACAAAGATTTGTTTCTTGCTTATAAGTGTCCTGCTCCGGTGGCCATCAGAGGTGGGGTGAATGCAGGTGGTTCTTAATCCACAGAATTCTCTCAAAGACTGAGGCAGAAGAGGCAGAAGTGGTTTCTGCCATTTCTTTTCAGAATACACAGCTTCTTCTGTTAGCTCTGCAGGAGAAGGGTCTACAGGGAGGTCTCACTCCTGCTGTTCATATCACTTCAGTGGACAGGTCACTGGCATCATCTGTCACGTGCCCTGTCTAACTGCAAGGAGGTGTGGACATCAGTCTGTCTGAAAGTAGAGGAAAATTGAACATTGTTGAGCACTATTAATATTGACCACATTAAGTGTTACAGCATCCTTTATTGTCCAGCTTATTCACCCCCTTGATCTGTGATGTCATCTCTATTACATTATGTAATCTTGTGTCCATTTAAGCAAAAATTTATTTCTGGGCTTTCTATTTTGTTCCATTGCTCTAATGGTCTATTCTTGGCAAACATGATGATTTTAAAATTACTATGCCTATATAATGCCTTTACATATGATACGGTGAATCACCTATGTTGTTCTTTTTCATCAAAATTGTCTTTTTGCTTATAATTAGCTGGTTGCCTCTATATAAATTTTAGAAGCACAACTTGTTAGGTTGCATGAAAATGTCTGTTAGATTTGGACTGGAATTACATTTAATTTATAGATTAATTTGGTAATATGTGACATCTTAAAGGTATTGAGTCTTGCTCTCCGTAAATACTTAAGTTTTAAGTCCTTCCATTAGAGTTTTGTGTTTTTCTCAATAAAATTCTGGCACATCTTTTGGTAGATTTATTCCTAATTATTTTAAGGATTATTTAAATAATTTAAACATTTTCTTTAAATAAAGTTACATTTTCTAATTGTGATTTATATGTGGAAATGTAATGAACTATTTTTGATATTAATTTTATGTTCAGCAAACGTGAACTTTCCTGTTCTTTCTAATTTTTGGTCTACAGAGTCTCCTGAATTTTCTGTGTAGATAATTACACTATTTGCAAAAGAAAAAAAAAAAAAGTTCTTCTTTCCCCCAATCCTACACTCTTTCCTTCCTTTTCTCTCTCTTCCTTCTGTGGCCCACACTCCCCCTTTCCCTTTCCTGTCTCCTCTCACTCGTCTCTCCCTCTTGCCCTTCCTTTCTTGTTTCTGCAGTACCTAAGACCTTCCATTCAGGTTTGTTCAAGCACGGCAGCCGGCCTCTTACCCTCTCACTGACTTCAGACAACTTATTATACATCAAGTTGACAATGCACTGTAGATTGTATGCCTGAAACCTATGTAATCCTTGCCAACAGATGTCACCCCAATAAGTCTAACAATAAAAATGAATTAAAAAAAAAAAAAAAAAAAAAAAAAAAAAAAAAAAAAAAAAAAAAAAAGATGCCTGCACTGCAGTACTCAGCTTGCTGTAGGCATGAGGTAGATATCTTTGCCATGTGAAGAAGTCTCGTTGTCTTCATGCTTTGCGGAGGGTTTTTGTTATTGAAAATTAGTGCTAGATTTCAGTCCCCCCACCCCCGCCGGCTTTCTTTTGAAAAAGAAAATCTGTAGTGTTTACTTTTCTTCCAAAGCTTTTGCTCTGTATCATTAGCTTTTGTTACCATTATCCTGGAGTTGATTTTCCAGAGAATGTGTCCAGCTTCATATGTTACTTTTAATAACAAGCAGATGCCTTAATGGTTTGATTGCCACAGACTTCTTTTTCTATAACTGATTCTTTTTGTGTCCTATATTTAAAAATTTCTATATGAGTGAATAAAATCCATGTATTGTCATGAAGTTTTTGGCTGATGAGAATGCTGAAGACCAACTCAAAAGAGAATAAGTTGAGGGTGATTCTTATTTCATACTTACAACAGTTCAATAAATGATATTTTCATAATATTATCAGAAAGTTTTAAGTCATCCTCATGACTTAAAGCCTGTCAATATTCAGAATACCACGTTTGCTTGGGTAGTAAAATCTTACAAAGTGAGCCAGAAGGGGAATGAAGGGACAGCCAATTATTTTGTGTTTCTTTTGTGGTAGTTGAAAATACCTCTCAGCTTCTCCACCCTTGATGCTTGCAGATTCATTGTAACTATTCAAAGGCAAGGGCACCCTTTCTAGAATTCATTTGTCAGCAAAGATTACAGTGATTCAGCTGCGTCAAGTTCTCCAAGGCTACTCTCACATTAGTTGTTCTATAACTGTCAGTAAGATTTCTTAGTTAGCCAGATAATGACCGAAGTTCTTTAGAGAAAACAGATGGATTTTCTTTTATAAAAAGAATCTAGGTTAAATCAAATAGGAGTGCTAAATCTAAGGTACTATCTTATCAGAATTTGCATCCAAATATTTTGGTCTAAAGGGTAGAAGCTTCTCAGATTCTAGTTCCTGGCTGATTTCCTGATCCAGTGGGATTACGTGGGTGATAAGCTGCCACTGTCATTTTATATCTGAGAGCAGATTCTATCTATGAATAAAAGTTGGTGACTATAGGGCATTTAATTTTAATGAATGCCTGGGTAATAGAAGTTCTCTATCTGAAAATGCAGCCAAATCTCCATTTGTGTGCACCTCTTAGGTTTCAGGTCAAATTGCTACAGCACAGAGTGTGTTGAAACCTTCCAAACATGTCATAAAAATGTTAGTCCTTAATGATTTTCTTGAGAGAAAGGGAAAATGCCCATATATTAGCCAGTTTTCCTGCAGCGAGTTTAGAAATGAACCCCTAAGAGAAGTGGACCTAGCGTGGAACTACCTGAGAGTTAAGATACTTCCCCAGCCAGTGTAAGAAATTTTGCCCATATAGATTGACAGCAGTTTATATCAGTTGTCTTAGTCAGGGTCATTGGAAGAAAATAACTGGCACCTTCAAAATTGGTGGTTTGGGGAGAGTTTAGTGAAGGATTAGTTACAAAGTTGTGGAGAGATTTTACTAAAACTCCAAGGGATAATACAATACCTGGGGGTCTGAGGTTTTTCAAAGGTGCAGAAGTTGGGTAGTGTTTATTCCAGGGTTCAGGGGAAGGGGAGAATGACTTCTGTGGATCTAATTTTCTATTCACATGAAAGGAGTTATCTTTAGTTAGGACGGAATGATTCTCCTGACTTCATCATAATGTTCCAATTATAGACTGTCTGTAATGAGCTACTGTGTATTATATATAATTTTCTGTTAATTAAGTTTTGTCCCAATAATATTCCAGTAATCTTG
Source organism: Lyroderma lyra (assembly GCA_004026885.1). Classification (NCBI taxonomy): domain Eukaryota; kingdom Metazoa; phylum Chordata; class Mammalia; order Chiroptera; family Megadermatidae; genus Lyroderma; species Lyroderma lyra. The sequence goes on from PVJL010000272.1 coordinate 480,738, forward strand.
TAAGAAGTCAGAAGATGGGCAGGTACATTTGACCCAGTTCTCCTATACTGGATGGAATGCAGAGAAGATTGGTGAGGGCCAGGGTTGGGGATGTGATGGTGTCTCAGCATATTTTAGCAAAAGCAAAATTCCGTGAAACTAACTGCAGAGGGAACTCATGGTAAGGATGTACAGACAGGTGTTCCATTGTGTAGCCCTGTGCAGCACTCAGTCTACTCAATGATCAGGGCCAGGCTTTATTGCAAAATTAACCAGAAATAATGATAAACAACCAGCACCTGGCAGAGTAGATGTTCTCAGTAAATAGTCCCTGACTGTTGTGAGGAAGAGTCAGTGATACTGTATTACTCTTTAACTGATTTTTCAGAGTTATGTAGGCACAGCACAGATGAATCTTTCGTGTGTGTGTGTGTGTGTGTGTGTGTGTGTGTGGTTTATTTTTCACCCTGTGATCTTTCAAAGGTACTATGATATAGTAGAAGACAAGGTTTAAATCCTGGCTGTGTGATCTTGGGAGAGTTGCTTAATGTCTGTTTGCTTCAATGATCTTGTCAGTAAAATGGAAATGGTAGTAGTACCCACTACCTAGTTGTTGTGAGAATTTAATAAATAAATAGAAGTAAAGCATATCACATAGTAAGTACCATAAATGTCCATTGTTAATATTATCATTGATCAGTTAACAAATGTGAATTCAGCATACTCAGTTCATTTCCAATCTTGATGTAGCTGAAATCCAGTAATCTTAAAGGGGCCATCGTGAGAGTGGAAACACATTTTGGAAAATTCTTGTCTTTAGTACTTAGTGTAAAAGGAATACAGAGATTATTACATTGGTATGTATATGCTAAGGAAAATGGAAAGCCTTAGTAAATCATTGAGGTATACCTTGTATAAATAAAAATATACCCTTAATTCCAATCATTATTTATAACCCTCACCATTATCTCGTAAAGTGGTTAATTTTACTCCCATTTTGTAGATGAAGAAACTGATGCTGAGAGAAGGAGTTACCTGGAAAATCATTGGCAGACTTGAGACGCTAACGAAGACAGGCCTGAGGGAAGACATCAGCATCCCATGTTAGCTCTGGTCATTTATTTAATTGGGCATTTCTAAGACTTCGTAATGTAAGCAGGTGGGCATATCTAGGATCTTTAAATTGAAAACCAACTCTTCAAAGTTTGTGGGTCAGGGAGAAGAGGATGAATCTAACTAAAGACTGTGGCTCTGTCACTAGTCAAGTTGGGGCTCCAGGGTTGACTTGATGGTCAAAACACTGTGAGCGTAGCAAATGGTCCAGTGGTGCTTGAATGACTTGCTACAGCCTCGAACACACCAGAAACTTACAAATCCTAACTTATATTTCTTCAGGGAGAGATACTGAAAAAAGCCCCAAAGATAGGATTTTTTAAAATTTGAATTTTCTGGGTTATCGTGTTGTAGTTTTCACTTCCTGGTCTGTTAAAAAAAATCCTGAGGAATAAGTGAATAGGAGAAACAGTTTCGATTTAAAAGAAGTGCCAGCAGTTGAATTGCAATGCTAAGGACTGGTAATACAGTTCTTTTACCCCAGCTCTCATGGAATAAACTTATTTTGTGGAGAAACAACCAAGCTATTCTAGTCGACTTGCTAAATGTTGTATGTTTCTTTTTGATTATTAATTGTGACTTTGGCAAAGTTCAATTACTTGCTTAATTTTGGTTGTAGTTATGTAGGAATCATTGGCTTGGGAATATATAGAACTGTATTCAGGACAAGTCACAATTGTACAGATCCTTAATTTTCCTAGTGATAAATGAAGAGGTGTCACAACAGGTATTGCCTAAAATTTCTTCCATTTTCACATTATAAAGTGTTGGTATAGAAAATAATAGCTTCAAGTGTTTTTGGTGGAGTGGGGGTGATGTTTTCTATTAGCTTAGGAATTTTTCAGAACTATTTTGTCATTTAGTTTTAGCTGGCAGAAGTTTAGAGAGGAAATTACAAATAGCTGTGATTCTTCTTTGGGGTATGGGTGTCCTGTGGTATTCTATCAAAATCCAGTTCTTTCCATTTCAAAATCATGGGTTGATTTCTTGACAGAATGAATGGCCTTTTCCTCAGCCAGTAAGGAATGGTGTAATTGGTAGCTTGACGCCCAGGGGTTCAAGACTGTCTCTTTCCGTAACGGATGTCAAATATCTTAGGAGCAACAGACCCCGGACTCCCCTTCCTGCACTCTCCCCATCACCCCTTTTTCCTAGTTCCACTTTTTGAAAAAGATGATACTACTGTACCACTGGACAAGAACATTTTGGGAGATTGTACATACATACATGTGATTTAGCAGTAGGCATATGGTGATTCATGCACTTCCTCCTGAAACATGCATAATTCATCAAAGTCTAGATATTAGAATATTATAGGCTCAAAGTACTGTTGATGCAAATATACTTTACTGTGTATCATATGGTTACCCAAATAACTCACCACAAGGTAAATCAATAATGATGATATAAAAGTAATAGAATTTATAATTTATTTAAAATTTTTTTTCCAGCTTTATTGAGATATAATTGACAAATCATGTTGTGTAAGTTTAAGGTGTATAAGGTAATGATTTGCTATGTGTATATATTATGAAATGATTACCACTCTGAGGTTAATTAATATATCCAACACCTCACATATTTACCATTTTTCTCTTTTTTGCTGGTGAAAACTTTTTTTTTAATATTCATTTTTATTGATAGACTCTTTGGGGTGACATCTGTTAGCAAGAATTACATAGGTTTCAGGCATACAATTCTAGAATGCATTGTCAACTTGTTGTATAATAAGTTCACCACCTAATGTGACTTCTCTTTCCATCACCTTATATTTAGCTTCCCCCCCTCCTCTCCCCCCCCCTCCCCTTTCTCCCTTCCCTAACCCACTCGTCCCCAAATAACATTAAACTATTGATTGTGTCCATGGGTTATCTGTTTGTTTGTTCATTTCTTTTTTCTTTGTTGCTTTCAGTTTTATATTCCACATATGAGTGAGGTCATACAGTTCTTTGTTTTTTCTGTCTGGCTTATTTCACTCAGCATGATGATCTCCAGGTCCATCCATTTTGATGCAAATGGCAATATTTCATCTTTTCTTACAGCTGAGTAATATTCCATTGTGTATATGGTTGTTTCCATGTTTTGGCCACTGTGAACAGCGCTGCGATGAACATTGGGGTACATAAGTCTTTGTGGACAAAGGTTTTCAAGTCTTTTGGGTAGATCCCCAGAAGGGGGATTGCTGGGTCAAATGGTAGCTCCATTCCCAATTTTCTGAGGA